>LNAR01002093.1:0-87314 GCA_001630585.1 Pseudogymnoascus sp. BL549 | reverse complement strand
GGAGGCGCAGGGTTCGAGGCGGGGGAGGGGGTCGGAGCCTGAGGCATCTGTGCCTGATGCAGAGGGGGAGACGCCGGAGGAGGTGGCGGAGGGAGAGTAGTAGCAGTCAACCGGCGGGGTGGGGAGAGTAGCGGGGTCAAGATACGTGTTCGATGGTTCGCCGCGGGCGCGGGCAACGAACTGTGCAGCCGTGCAGATGATTTCCTTGAAAATCTCAAGATGGATCGCCGCCTTAGGGTTGCAGGACGAGGTGAAACTGTTGGCGAGGATGTGGGTAACGCGGTTCATGAGAGCGAGATCGGTGGTGACGGTGGAGGCGGAGGGATTTTGGAGAATGTTGGCGAAGAGGGTGAGCGAGGCGGTCAGAGGGTAGTAGTTGCACATGCTGCGGAAAGTTAATAGGGGTGGCTGTTGTGGTCTCGGGGGTGAGGGAACGTACGTTACTATACCTAGATTATGGACATCTCGAAGGTCGCTGCTATCATAGTAGCGCAGCAACCCAATTATCTGGCGTGCGGCAGCCAAGCAGATAGTGCTCGACTCAAACACGCGGGGGCTGAGGCCGATGTTTTTCGCATCGCGCACAGTGGTCGGTTTATCAGAGTAGATCCACGACCCATGATGACTCGAGCCACGATGGATAGCCACCAAGCAATTATAATACGCAAAGTGGATCATGATGACGTCCATCAGATGCTTGCTGTGGCATTTTATCGGCTTCTCAGGTCGGATCTCTATCGGCAACTCGTCGCGCCATTGCTGCAGCTCTCGGTCCAGAGACCCCACCCATTTCAAGCGTTCGAGATCCGATTTCGTATGGGATCTCGCCGAATAGAGCTTGGTGTAGACGCGGCTCTCTAGGAGCGCTATTGTGGCCACGCAGCGATAGCTGCCAAGAACCGAGTCAGCGCTCGATAGATCCTTGTAAGCCTGCGTAGTCTTGGGCGGCAATTCAACTCCGATATCGTCGTCGCTGAAGACGGATGGGCGGCCGGAGCGGATGCTAATACCTTTTTCGAGACCGAAAACGATCCAGAAGACGTTGCGGCGCTGCTCGATCTCCCTCGCTGTCAGTCCATATCCGTCTAATCGCCGATGGAGACCGATGGCTTGGGCAAGTCGCGCTGCCATCCCCACCAACATATATGATGGATGTGGGTCTTCTGATGCTTGCAGGATGAAGGCCTGGTTTCGTTAGCGAGGCGTTTATTACAGTTTAGAGGTTATCTTACCAGTCCAATCATAGCCTGTACAGCCAGTAAACTGGGTGCATTAAACAGGAGCTCTGGAAAAACACTGCTCGCATTCCTGAAGTACCTCTCGCAAACCCCATTAGGTCCCATCTCATGCATAGTGATAGACCGTCCGATCAAGAATATAACATTTAGCGAAGCGTACCAGGCCGGATCCTTCTCACGATTAACCGTGTAGTAATCCTTCCCAAATCTCTCCATCACGCTCTCCTTATCGTACAGCGGAAAGCTATTGTTGAAACTGTCAAAGAACGCAGCCATATACTCATTCGCCACGTCTTTGGGCGGTAGCGGCTCCCTCTCGCTCTCTGGGAGCTGTCGGAACGTGCTCTGCCCGCCAACCGCCTGGTGATCACATGAATTAGAGACTCCCTTGATGACCTGTTCAAAGTTGTCGTTTCCCGTCTTCGAAGAGATCCAGCGCAGACCCTGTGGCGAGAAGAGCGAGAAGCCTGATGAAGGGCCCACGAAACCAGCGGCTCCGTCATCACTGATCATGAAGATCGAAAGCTTGTCCTCAAGCGCCGACTGAGCCGAGACAGCCGGGATGGCGGCCTCAACTTCGCCATCGTCGATGGCAATCCCAGAGGCGTTCATGGCAGACTCCATGCGCTTCATGCGATCCTCGATTGCGGAGAGGTAATGACTGCAATGAGTTAGCATGGCAGGGGTATTGGGGGAATATGAGAACGGGGTGATGACAAACATCTTCTTTTCACGCTTCTTCCTGCTGACAAGAGTGACCTGACATTCCGTATTACGGGCTGTGCATCGGGTGCACTTGTCGTTCCCGGGCAGTTTGATGCACTTGAGCTACCCAGAGGGTCAGCATCATATCTCATATGTGGAGAGCAGCGCCCATTGCTCACCTTGGAGCGTTTACATGAATCACATGATGTTCCTGGTGTTGGGGTTAGCTGTGGACGCCAAGACTTGAGATGGGTGCATTGCTCACTTTGGCCTGTGCCGCCACCGCCAGCGCCTCCAGCACTACTCCCACTGCCCTCCATGCTTGTTGGCGGACGCCGTATTAATGATCATATAGGTGCCGGAACTGTTCGGCGAAACGGGTAAGCAAGGAGGTGATTGTGTATCGGTGGCGAGAGCTCTGATATCAGCCCTCTCAGAGTGGGCCGTCGCGTCTTGTAGTACTCCAGTTGCAGTGGCATAAAATTGTCGTCGTCCTCCACCCCGCGTATGTTCCGTGGCAGCCTGATTAATCAACGCGGCCCCCTGCTTACCTACTCCACTCGGTGTGACTGTGTCTCTGATGACTGGCCCTTCGTCGGCGCTCTGGCCAGGCCGTCGATCTCACGTGATGGGGATAATTGTGAACGGCGAGGTCCAACGCACAAATGTAGAAATGCACACCGCACAAGTGATAGTTGAGGTTATTTTGAAGTCGCCGGTCCAGCCCGTATGCAGTATACCAGTATACAGCAAGAATGAGGGAGAATACGGAAGCTTGAAAACCGGGTCTTGGCCTCTGATTACTCTCCGGGGTATGTATGTGTTTTGTTATGAGTCTCTGTATGGCAAGTCCCGTCTTTCCTGTAAGTTCTCTCCGTGTCTAGTCTTGTCATCATGGATCCGGTCACTTCCAGTAGTTTCTTATGCATATCACGTGAGCGCATGTCGGACGTCTCGGAAAAGCGTCAAGTTCCGATGCCGTGATCACGTGAAATGGAGTTTTTTACTGCTGACATAATGCAAGATTTCTTACGAATCCCAAAGGTCTGGTCCCCAACCCCAGCTCTTGCATGGCGCTGCATCAGGTTAGCGCTGATTTGGGGTATAGCTTCTTCATTTCCTATAACGGAGATATGTGGCCTGTCTCTATTACGCACTAGATTATACGGATACTTGGCTTTGTAAGTTTGCGATTCTCATTATGTGTTTGGTATGCTGTGCCACTGAGCCGACCCACTGCGGGAGCGATTGCCGCCATCTGGCACGCAATCTGGGCCATGAATTACAAATGCGCCACAGCCACTGCTTTCTCTCTTTATACTCCATACAGTCACCCCGACGAGCCCAAACGCTCTCTTCTCCGTCAATCTTGACAAGACTGCAATCATACGCGAAATGGCAACTCAGACTCTCTCAACCGCCACCTCTGGCCTCCTCTTCGGCGCCGCCCTCTCTGCTGCGGGCGTGGCCTCGCCGTCCATCATCATCTCCCAGCTCCGTCTTGAAAACTTCCACATGCTCGAGGTCTTCCTGACTGCAACAGCAGGCAGCGCGTAAGAACCATCCCTGCACTTACCCCACTTCCGTTATCCTCCCGCTATCCACTTCCCCATTCTTATCCCCACGGGGTCACCCTCCAACTTCATAATTTCACACTAACCTCACACCTAGCCTTATCATCCACCTCACCAAACGCGCCTCCCTTGCTCCCTGCCCACCCCGCTCCCCAGCTGCTTGGGGCTACTTCCCCTATGATGGCAACATCGCCGGATGCCTCCTACTCGGCGCCGGCATGGCCCTCACCGGCTCCTGCCCAGGAACCGTCCTCGTGCAAGTCGGGATGGGTCTGCGCTCGGGTTTCACCGTGCTCGCCGGCTCGCTAGTTGGGGGCGCGTTGTTCGTGGGGTACTCTGGAGGCTTCCGCCGCGCGACACCGGCGGCTGTGAAGGGCGAAGAGAAGCCGAAATTGACGATCCCGCAGCGCTGCGGTGTTCCGGACTTGCCGGCCGTGGTGGCGTACCAAGCCATCTGTCTGTCTGTTGTCGGTGTGGCATTGCGCTACCTACCCGATGAGCAGGGACGGCTACTCAACCCCCTCATTGGCGGCTCGCTGATGGGTTTGGCGCAACTGGCTTCCCTTCTGCTGACGACAAACACTCTCGGCGTGTCCTCGGCGTACGAGTCATTTGGTAAACTCTTCTGGCGCGCTGTCACACCCTCTTCATCCCCGTGGCCTTCTGTCTCGCCCCTTGTCTTTGCGGCAGGTGTGGCAGGCGGCAGCGCAGCATTCTGGCGCATCTCAGGTACCTTCCCAGCAGAGGGGGTTGAGGTTGGCGATGCCGCGGCGCTGGTGGGTGGTGTGTTGATGGCGATTGGGTCGAGGGTGGCTGGGGGATGTACGAGCGGACATGGAATTAGCGGAATGGCTGGGCTCAGCGTTGCGAGTTTCGTGAGTGTGGTTGCAATGTTTGGGGGAGGTATTGCGGTCGCACTTGCGGGGAAGGCTTTGGGATTTTAAGGTAGAAAGGCTTCTAGCATTGCGGTGCTGTGGACGAGTGCATGGACGGAGACGGCGTTTGGGAATTGATACTCTCAACTTGTGGTGATGATACCCCCGGTTCCTACGACGATTGATGGGCTACGAGGTAGCTGCCTAGATTGGACAGCGATCGTAGCAATAATACCAGATCTAAACCATAGTTCGTGTTTGTTCCGGTGCTGCAGTCCGCTTCCTGTCGTGAACTGGGCGGGTGACTGCGAGCACTATTATTGGCAGATAATTGTCAACGGCATATGCACAGGTGAAGCTCGTTTAAAAAAATATTGGCTTCTGCATGCCATCGATCACATTCGGAGGGGGATTGCGGGGGGAAGGAAGCCCCTTGGCATAAACAGGCCCCACCTTAAATGTCTTGAAAATGACCAAAGGTTTCTCGTTCACGCAGTCAATTTCGGTCTAGAAGTGACTCGGGAAGCTGGCATATAATTGGGTTAAACTTTGAACCCTGACAGATACTGCTTATTATATTAATGGAATTAGGTTATTGTGTGGTGTAACTCCAGCAGCTCCACGTTGGAATATTACATGCCGTCAAGCATGAACGGAACCTGCAGGTCTCCTGTTCTATCCTCTAACCTGTCATTTTAATAGCTTTTTTCAATCCCGACTAGCTTCTTCATTCAATTGGCTCACGACCACAGCTTTCGTTGACAATTAGACGGACCGATCCCAGCCCCCCACACTGAGACAGTCTCATGCCACGCATCTAAAATGTCAACTCCGCAACTGCCCGCCATCAAAATTTTACATAAACGACCACCCTGGTAATGCTATTAACTGAATCTAGTCACATATATAGCGTCAGCCGGTGAGTACTTATATGCCGTGTGTTCCCAATATATTACCCCTTGCTTCCGTAGCCACATTACATCGCACATCCAACTCCAGTAATCCAGAAAGCAACCATTCAACCGCAAATATGCGTATCAACACCGCAGTTTTTGCAATCGCTGCACTCTTTGCCACGGTGACTATGGCGGAAACTACTGATCCGGATAAGTCTGCGGTGGAACAGGGGAAGTGCACAACAATCGAGAGATATGGACCCTTTGGGAATCACTGTGGCGGCTGCCGTCAGGATTGGCACTTCGTCCCCGTCCATAGTTATGTTGCCTGTAACGTGGAAAAAGAGTGCTGCAGAGGACACTGTTGCCCAAATATGATGACTATTCAAGAGGACGCCAATTGAGGCGCGTACAGTGAGTTGGATTTATCTGCCTTGTTCGATTGGGTGCTGACCAAACTGTAGTTCATAGGGAAGAGAGACAGTACTACGCCACATTCCATTATAGATCGGCAGCTTGTTGGGATTATGTATCGCTCCTCTACGACTCTTGTACTTGAGGGTTCTCGAACACTAGCAAGTTGAATAGTTGGTGTAGTCATTACAAACCAAAATGTGATAACTTGGGCACCCAAGCTTGGCGGTGCACAACATAGAGCAGTCAATGGACCTTACAATGTGAACTAAGATATGTTATTGTAGTATTATCAAAGTTTATGACTGGAGATACATAATATACACATGTTCGTGCCTAACGAAGCACCTTGCATATATAGTCCGTCCATAGGAGCCTGATCTTCTAATTGGAATGCCATATATCACGTTACTTTTTACGTTCTCATGATGGAAATGATATAGGTCAAATTTTGATTAACAAAGCAACAGTTATTCCGGGTCTTTGCTTCAATAACTAGTTGTATACCTCTAGCTACACGACAGCTACAACGAACGAAGGGGCAATCATGTAGTCTGAATTTGTAAACTTATCAACTGATAACAACGATATACATTGCAATGACAGAAACCCAATTTAGTCGGCCGAGCTGAAACTCCAAAGGAGAACTCCATACAACGACTAAAGAGCGACTTCAGATATATCCTCAAGAATCATCTTAACCCAAGTTGCTTTGTGCGCAAAATCGTTCGCCGTGGGGCCACAGCTGTTGTGAGAAGCTATACCAGTATCCGAGAGCAATTGTAGGACGTAACCACCAAAAACTTACTTTAATGCATCTATATCCGGGGCAACACGGGGCCGTAAATTCCCCAGCACACGCCGCCTCGTAACTTCCGCATGCCTGTTGTAGCGGTTCAATTGGACTGGCTGCTCCAAGTGAGACCAGGACGGCCAGAAGTGCAAATGAAAACTTCATGTTGGCAGATTGTGGCGGTAGAAGGGTATCATAATTGGGATATATTCTAGATCGGTAGCAGAGACGAAACGTTTGTTTTATTGTATGCCTATTATTTTCGGGGGGGCTGTGGACTGTCTTATAAGCTCGTGGTGTAAATCAATTAGAATGAGTTTAACTCCTCTCGGGTTCGCTGTCGTGTCATATTTTATGCATGAAGCCGCGCTTTCACAAACCACCGAGTTTCTCATACTCTTCAATTTTTCTAATTGGTTGAATTACGTGGTAAAAACAGGAACACCCTCATTTGACAGGCCAGGCTGAGGTCCCATTTGAGAACTCCGTACAACCATTGAAGCACCCATAATCCCTCCTTGATCTTTTCGAGAACCCACCCTCCCAAGGCGTAGGTGGAAAATTAACATATCAAGAACACTTTCCGAAGTTGTAACCACCTGGAATGGGCTAAAATTAATGATGTTAGCATCGTAATGGTTGTTTATGCAAGTTATAATAACAGAACTTACGGCACAACGCAACCCTGGGCAGCATTTAACGTCTCCTATACAAGCACGTCCTTTGGTGACACATTGCTTTGGTTCCATTGGATTTGCTGCTACGAGTGCAACTAGAATAGTACAAAGGGCAATTGAGAGCTTCATGTTGGCAGTTGTGAAGTGGTTGGGTAATGTAAGAATCAAAGAGCGTTCTGAATATTAGGAACAATGGAAGGGGTCAGCGAAAACTCATATATATATATGTTGGTATCCTTTGGTTGCGGTATATCCTGATATTTGCATTACTAACATATTGTGGGACATTATGCTGCCAGCCAAGCGACGTTCCACGCAGTCCAAATTCCAGTCACTCAGACATTTTCAACTGCGAGATTCGGTGTTTAAGTTTATTTTAAGTTACTATCGTGGTCAGGACAGGATGCCAATGAATCGGCCGAGCTAAAACTCAAGTGGAGAGCCTCATAAATGAGCGAAATATCTTCAATCCCTCCAATCGAAGATTCCCGCGCGAATTTCTTATAAACCGCTTTGATGGAAGGCACGCATATCCCTATTCCTTCACACAAATTCCAGTGCCAAATTTAGAATGCAGTGACTAAAATTAATGGCTATGTTAGCGTTTGAGAGAAATTCCAAGTCCAATGAACCTACTTTGCAGTTAAGCCCTCCACAACAAGGTTTCTCTGCATG
Source organism: Pseudogymnoascus sp. BL549 (assembly GCA_001630585.1). Lineage (NCBI taxonomy): Eukaryota > Fungi > Ascomycota > Leotiomycetes > Thelebolales > Thelebolaceae > Pseudogymnoascus > Pseudogymnoascus sp. BL549. The sequence continues at coordinate 79,467 of LNAR01002093.1, read as the reverse complement.
GCAAAATTGGTTTTCGAATTTGCATCGTTTTTCAATCCCTCCAATAGTACTTGCTGCTGAAATTGCACCTAGGAGGGTCACAAGAGTAATGGAGGCCTTCATGTTGACGGGTTGTGAAGAGCCAGGTGATATGTCAAGTCGTGTTTTCTTGTAATCGAGGCATTAGGACATGGACTTTATTATATCGTAGCTCTTGGATAGGCGGTGTGTTAATGGCTGAAACTATTGACTGCTGCAATGATCTATCCCCTGGTGGATACAAATTTGAATTCCAGTTATCTCCATGCAAGGGGTTTTGAATCGCCGTTTATAGTTCATTTCACCAGCTGCCACCTGATTTCAATTAAGCTGAATTCTACATTAACATCTGAACTACAACCTTCATGTCTTGATTGGTTGGAAAATAAAGGCAAGACAAAGGCAAATTTAGTCAGCATATCTGACAGTCAGGTGGAGAACTTCATATGACGAAGTATCACCCTCGATTCGTCGCTGCCTGAAGCCAGACAGTATTTTCTACAAGCGACAGTGTTTAGCTAAAATATTTGGCCCCTATAGTTGGCAGGCTTATTAGTATTTTGTTGGAGATAGACGTGTCAGTCGTGTCAATGGCACCTACAAGACAAGCAAGTCCTTCGCAGCAACTTCCATAACCCACACCACCACATCTTTCCCCGTGGGTTTTGCATGGTATCTTTTGCAGTGGGTTTGCAGCTCCAAAGGAGGCGAGAATGGTTAAAATAATAGCTGCAATCTTCATGTCGGTATATTGCAAGACAGCGAGAATATATTATAGCACGATTGGAGTGAGTGTTTATGCTGAAATTTGGAAAGGGGGAATGTATTGTCTTTATAGTTTTCAAACCATCTTTTACAGTGACGAGACGCTGAGTTTGCACCATAACGATGTCGTACTGTTGTAAGTAACAGGTAATTTATTTCATATTTGCAAACGTAAAATCAAACGCCAGTGGTGATAAATCAGGGAAGGGGCACGTCATAACGTCAACATCAATGAATGTCTTGCTACTTAAGTCTAATTTTAGTCGACCGAGCTGAAACTCCAGCGGAGAACTCCATACAACGACTAAAACACCCTTATTTCTCCACAACCTTCTCTTGAAACATTTCACCATTCTTTTCTGCATTTAGGAAATCGTTCACCAGGGTTGGTGTACTGTGAAGAAAGCAATATTAGCAAGCGGAGACAATTACAGGTAAAAGTAATTACCCTGCACTCCATCGGTGCACAGCAACTATGCTGATAGCAAGTGTGCCCTTCAGGATAGCATTGTTTTTTCTCAAGAGCAATGAGAGGGGTTGCCGTTCCGAGTGTGGCAAGGACAGCGAGAACGGTAATTGAAATTTTCATATTGACAGACGACTACAAGACTGCAGAGATATGTAAACGTAGAGATGTATTTTAAATATCGGGAAAACGAAAGAGGAAAACATAGGTTTTTATAGTTTTTTGAGTTTCTTGTTTGGGCGATTTTGAAGCATAAACTGGGGTCTTCATTTGGAACTGTGTGTTACTGTCAACCAACGCCAAGTTAAAAATTACAAAGCTATACTGTAGAACATTTCTTTATTTCAGTTCCTCTGCATATATTGGAATCAAAGTGTGGGTTAACCATGTCTATATGCACACTTCGGTCCTGCATTGTCGTCTCTACATGGGACAAATTTTCTTCCGGCGATTCCGTATGAGCCACAGAACCTCTGCTCTGTACATCCTCTGCTAACGTACTGTGGTGCAGTAGATCTCTGCTAAGCGCTGGCTCATAATTGCTGGAGTACAGTATTTCACGCTGTGACAAAATTCTAAACTTCATACATTTGGAATCCGTCAATGGTGGGTATCAAGTTCTGGCTGGATTTATAATTCAGGAGACTCTACTATTTTGCTACTATAATAGGCTTCGGTCCTTCTATGTTGGCTGCAGCTTGTCGAGGCAGGAGTACATTTACAGCTAGCCTGTTCGGCGATAATTTGTACATATAGACTCCTTGCTCCTTCGCGAGGCACAACTACTACCGTTGACGTGAGGCAAAACGCCGATACCATCGGTGTAATTATCGATATGCATTATCTCACCTGTAATGCATATGCCGTGGTTTTTATTTACCTTGCATTGTAGCTAGATGTTTGAGGTCATAGCAATGTTAGCCTTGTCCGTTAAGTAAGGGTTCTTGTGTTCCGCTAGGCTTCATCCATCCAACCAACACCAACACCAACACCAACACTGTATGTCTGTACTCCTATGCTCTCTTTTAGGCATTCAGTACATTATCACACGGCGAGAAACTCTCGGCTCAATAGCCTGTCAGATGTTTTCTCTGTACCTTTATACAGGTCGTGGTTGCAAAGGTAAAGACTACACTCACAATTTTTGGGCCACTGGTGATGTTGGAACAAAGTGTTAATGCTTGTAGTACAAGCAGGGCATTTGATGTATGATAGCTACTTATCACAGTCCCACAACCCTCGAATAAGAAGAGCCTCGAGATCAAACATATTTGATAGATGTCTCTCCCCAAGCTAATATATAGCCACAAATCCATATTCGATGCCAGGAAACAGCTTAATTCCGCTTCTCGGTAAAGCAAAGATATCACTACTTCTATCGATGGCAAGGACCGAAGGACGTGACTACAAACGATAGAAGTGTTGTGGCCAGCGGTGAGGCAAATGAGAAAGTCATTCCATCACAAGGTTAACTCCCTTGCGAATTATTAAGTCCGCCATGTTAAGCACGACGGCAATAGTTAACAAATTTAACAAATAAATAGATCGCCGTCCACCTAAATACAACGAGCCCGGCGTGGTATATGAATTCAAGCCATTACATGAGTTGATAGGGGAGATAATAGGGGGGTCAGATGGTGTGCGAGGACAATGACGAGGCTTAAAGACTCGGCATATGACTTCATTGCTATCAAATCCACAACACTCGTGGATACTACAGCCATTTTGCTGATGCACATGGGGTGGTACAAGCTGGGGCACCAGAGCTAATGTTGTAGAGCAGCCGAACGGAGGAATGGTGGATGAGGATGATGATGAAACCGGGACGAGTAAAGGACGACAGTTCCCGAAGGAAGTGTATAGGGAGGAAAATGGGGAGACGGAGGTGACTGGGTAAGTTGTATATTCACATGAACCAAACTATCTCTTCCCAAATTCCAGAACCACTGCGATGGGTCGGGAGAGAGCGAAGACAGTTGCCACCATAACCACCACGGTCATCGAATCAATGATATGACAGGATATGTAACTGCCGGTTATGAGACATTGCTTCCATTGAACCAGAGTCGAAGGTAGCTATGCATTTACCGGACCATTAGTGAGATAGCTATAACGTCATACCCAGAGTATGCTCTATCTCGTATAATCGCGATAATAACAACGGATAACGGCGACGGTAGCGGCAACGGCAATTGGAAATTTCCAGATGTCTTGCCCGTTGCGAGCTTACAACGTTACTTAGTTTTTTCTACCGGTCGTCGGCCAAAGACGCGTGGTGTGTGGCTGTGGCCGGGCTGGGTGAGACACTACTAGACTCTTTCCCGCAACTACGAACCAGCTCCGCTGTGGCGGCAAGAATTATTCACATGTGCCTGCCATTAATGGAAGGAGCAGTGCCTGCTTTGCCGTGCCGCAACGCATAGTTTAGGTTGAGTCAGTCGTAACGTCGTCTCTTCTCCGCGGTGTGTGTTTTGGGCGTTTTAGCATAGACCATATGGAGGAGAGGGTGGTACGCGGGATTGTGAGAGGAGGGGGGCAGGACAGGGCAACAGGTTGACATGTGCCAACTGGCTTTGGGGAAGCTTCAATTGGGGAGTATACAGAGGCTGTTGGAACGGACTAAATCTATAGCTTCAGAGTAGAGTCAAAAGTTGCTCGCCCGTGGCAGCCACTGTATGGCCAATATATTGCTCCCCCTTTTTCTTCTCTGGCGCTGGTGGAGCTATAGTTGGTGACGGCTTACTCTAGGATTCTATGTATGGTACAGCATACTTCATATGAGTGGTGAGGGAATATCGACTATCTTAACGGACATTGCATCCAGTCCAGTAAGATCCGCGAGTCATGTCCGTCTATCAATAGTTCAGCGGGTACACGTCCGAATTTTACTCGCCGGCGGAAGGTTGATCCGCGATTTTCACAGCGATCATGCCGGTGATGGGCAATGATTTGCGCCAAGGTGCGCGTATCTGGAACTGATGGAGTAGTAAGAAGAGTTTCCGATGGCAGGGCTGCATTGTGTAGGGGTATTGGCTATTCTTAACGACGTACGTGTACACCGAGGTCTTATGGGGATTTTTGCTCATGACAACCAACGCCACCTTAGACAATATGGTCTTTCTTTTCCACAACGGCAGGAACGATGATGCGTGCATATGTCCTCGTGGCCATTGCCCATTATCGTCCATTGATGAGTGGCACTCACACATAACACACATAAAACACTCTTTTATGCGCATAATAAAACTCCAGCTCAGCCACAGTGCACACCACCATCAACTTTCATACCGCCCCTACCCCCCCCGGCCCAATAGGTTTCCACTCGCCCCTCTTCCTCCGCCCCTATAGAATCTTCCTCTACCCAACCAGGTCCCTTTTTCTTACCCCTTCGAGCCGTAGATCTCCACTCCATTTTTTGGTTCCCGCGACTTTTGGCAGCCCCACCAATTATGGCCGAGGCACACGACCCACGCACAGGCTCGGTTCGATGTTAGAGTACCATATTTGCTCAGTGAGAGGCGCGTCCAGAGGTTCTATAGTGGCGTATTGGTTTATGAGCTTCCCCCTCTCTCCAGGCTATCAGCACTCCTGTCACCGATTTCGCCCCGTCCAGTCTTCCTCTTGTCTCCATCGGTACCCCCTCCCAATTCATTTCCTAATCGCTTCATCCCATCCCCATTGGTGCCCGCAGCCTTCCCTCCTGCTCCCAACATCGTATCAATGCACTGATAAGTGGACCCCGTTCGCCGCGGACCAGACCCTTGCGGTAGGGCTCCTCGAACCAGCTGCTGCTCCTGTCGAATGCGGATCCGGACGGCAGCGGGTCAGCACCTGCTAGGAACAGTAGCCGTGCGTGGACGATCTGGACCGGCTGCACTTAAAAGAACCTAACATCCCCCTCGCATCGAGTGCAAACTTCAACGCCCCGTAACGCCTCACGATCCCATCATACTCGCACGCCGCGCCTCACATCAGACGAACATCTCCTCAACACCGGACAGAACAGAATAGAATAGCGCAAGGGTCCATGCCCGCGCCCCAAGCATGAGATTCCCGCCGCCTGAGGTAATGGCCTCGTGGCCAAAGCCCAATTATGTCGATCCGGTGCGCCGTGGCAACGAGAGCATTGTTATCCAAGCCATTCTGGTGGCGTTGGTGACCATGTTTGTGTCGATTCGATTGTACGCGAGGATAGCGATTACGAAGGCGGGTGTTGGGTTGGACGATGTTTTAATTGTGATTTCCGCGGTATGTTTGTTCAGATCGCCTGTCCGTTTGAGACAGGCGCGGGATTGGCTTGGTGGAATGAAGACTGACGAGCTGCAGATTTTTGGGCTGGGCCTGACAGCGGGAGTTATACTCGCGATACATAATTATGGATGGGACATTCATGTGTGGGATCTTCCTCCGAAGGACAGCATTACGAGTCGAAAGGTACGCGCTGTCAAGCCGATATGCCCCCTTCTGGTATTAAACATGGTCTAACAACATCACAGGTCAGCTGGGCAAGCATGCTCCTCTACCTCACCTCCTCCTCCCTCACCAAAATCTCCATCCTCGTCTTTTATCTTCGCATCCTCGTCGCCAAGAAAGACAAATTCATTACCAAAATCACCCTCGGCGCTATGATAATCTACTACTTCGTACTTCTCATCGTTCTCTTCGCGCAGTGCCGGTTTGTTTTAACCTTCCCTCGACCAAAGAACAATTTTCTGACACGATCTAGTCCCCTCCCATACTACTGGGAAATTCTTATCCCCGGTGCCGAAGGCAAATGCCTCGAAGAAGGAATCCACATGGTCACCGCAGGCGCGCTTAACCTCATCTTCGATCTCATCATCTTCTTTATCCCCCTCCGCTCCCTCTTCCTTCTCAAGATCCGCACGACCCAGAAGCTGCAGGTCATATCCCTCTTCTCCGCTGGTCTGATTGTCATCGCCGCCGCCTCCATGCGGCTATACTACAACGTTGTCGTCTTCCTCCAGACCTACGATGTAAGTTGGTACGGTTATGTCGCCTGGCTGTGGGCGGCTATCGAAGTTCACGTCAGCATCATCTGTGCGTGCGTGCCCAGCTGCCGCGCTTTCTTTGCCAGTTGGACAGTCAGGGGCTCGAGTAAGGGCCGCAGCGGCGGCGGAGGCACATATCCTAGCAAGCCTGGGGGAAGGAGTTTTAATAATATGGATGCGGAAGAGGACGCAAGGTTGACGAACATCAAGATGGGGAGTATGGCGAAGGTGGAGGCGGGGAGTATGAGGAGTGGTATTAGTGGGGACAGCGAGGAGACGAGAGAGGGGGTGAGAGTGCAGACAGAGGTAATGCAGTATCACGAGGGGGTTGGAGACAGGAGAGCAGGGGGGATGGTATAGACATATATGGAAGATAAAAATAATTTATATTTGTATGGTATGGATAGAAGTAATGGCTAGACTTAGAATTTAGATCAATGGCCGCGAGGCGGAAATCTACAGACTGTACAGTACTGTACATGTACTCAACAACGGTTCATCATTCCCCTTCGCATTAGCTCTGGGTGCCCTTGGATCAACGTGCGCCCTGTCACGGCCGTCCGCTATGCAGGAAGGAGCCCTCTACGCTGTTATCCTGGCTTTATATCGCAAACTGCCGTTGCCGCTATACTTCTCTTGCCCGCCTGTCCGTGATGGTCTCCGGCGCCAAATTGATGATCGGGGATCTGCGACCATGAGTGGATTCTCGGCATTAGGATCCGAACGGTGAAGCTTCCACGATGGAGCTAGCTAGTGTCTAACGAGACAGGGAGGGCTGTTGAATGGCGGGCAAATGCTACATGCGGTATTATCCCATAAGTAGGGGGCTTACTGTAAGGCATTTCCACTTCAGGGCAAGGAATGACAAACTTTTTCATACCTGAAGCCGTTGTCTGCCATATTGCGCCCGTTCCTGAGGCTGCCATTTCATCGTTGCAAGGGTGCGTCTAAACTCGATTCTGATTGGTCGCGCCACCTCGCGCATTGCTTCCCAATGCGGTTTAGACATCCCTGCACTGGGGGACTCTCAGCCTTGCGCGATGGCCGCGGGCTGGAGAGTCTTGAGTAATGGCGGCCACGGCCTCAAAAAAGGCACTGAAAAAGGTGCGTCGATGAGCCAAGCCTCGTTGACATGGGCTTACAGTCCTGGATGAGATGAGATCTTATGAGGCTTTTCGCGCAATGGTCCTCTTTAAAGCGATTCTTCGCCCGCCATCCCATCGATACATCCATCTTTCATAGCTACCGCTGCTACTATCACATACCAGCATAACGCTACTTTGCCATACGAAGCAACTCTAATTTATCTAGTTCATCCTTTCTAGATCCACGACAATGGTTGGCGTCCCAGGCCGCTCAAAAGGCTGCAACACCTGCCGAAAAAGGAGAATAGCTGTTCGTTCCCCCCATCGACTCCAGTTGGGATCTCACCTTTGCAAGCCCGCACTAACAAGTATGTATAGTGCAGTCTCGATACCCCCGCCTGCAAGCAGTGCATCAAATCGAACCGCGAATGTGGCGGCTACCAGCGTGAACGGCTATGGGTGCCGAATAACCAGGTCAAACTCGAGGGCGGGGTTGCGCTTGGTGTGGCCATGCAAAAACCAGCAGGGTCACTACCGAACAAGACTACAGGGAAGGCTTCTAGGAATAATACAGTAGCACTCGTATGGACAAACGCGCCCAATGCACCGCACTATGACGGAGTAGTAGCACCCACACCTCGTCTAGGGAGGATGGTAGACTCGTACCGGCCGTTCCAGCAGCAGCTACTAGGCGAGTTTATGCACGCCTTCATCCCAAACTACGGAACTCCCGCGTCGACGGAGGACTCCATGTGGCTGCGATGTGTCCCGGAGATGGTTGGCTCCGAGCCGGCACTCGAGGCGGTACTGATGGCGCTAAGTACAGCACAGTTGGGGCGGGCACACGATTGTATGGACCTGGTGTACGAGAGTAGGCGGCTATACTGCGTTAGTCTCCGGGAATTGGGGAAGGCACTAAAGGATAAGGAGAGGGTGTACAAGGATGAGACCCTGGCGGCGTGTGTGGCGCTGGCGCTATATGAGGTGGTCGAGTGCCCTGCAGAAAGTGATAAGGGGCTGGTGACACACTCGGATGGGTGTATGCGGTTGATTGAGGCGAGGGGTCCTGAGGCGCATACAGGGGATGTGGGACACTTGTTATTCCAGTCGTGCCGGTACAGCTCGGTTCGTACTTACTTATATTACCTCTTCCCACTATGAAGCCTAAGCTAACCTGTCGGCAGCTAATGCACGGTCTCTCCCAAAATCGTTCAAACTTCATGGGCGAGGCAAAGTGGCTAGATGCACCGTTTAAAGGCAGAACCAAGTCGCTGAGCGACAAATTCATGGAAGTCTTCGTCCAGGGACTGTCCATCCTCGAAGCCGCCCAAGCCATCGGCGATCTCAAATCCCCGTCCTCCCTCCTCGCCTGCCTCGCCGTCATTGACTCCTGCTGGCGCTCCGACGCGGCCATGCGCGCCCTCTACGCTGAGCTCGAAGCCAGCGTCGACGGCCCGCTCTTCTGGCCCGAGCTCTCCACGCTCGATAACCCCGCCGACGATGCGCAGTCAGGGAAGCTGTTCCCGGTCGCGTACCATTTTGTCAATTTCCGCGTTGCGAGAATCTGCGAATTGTACTGGGCTATGTGTATCATACTGTGGGGCGGGCTTTTCCACCTCTACCACGCGCTGGCGATTATGGAGCCGCTGACGCCCGATGATGATGACTGCGCATGCACCTCCCCGGTCCACGTATGTCCCCGCGGCTTCAGCATTGCGGACCTCCCGCCGTTGCAGGACCGCGACGTCATGACTGCAGTGCGCAATATCTGCCAGTCGTTCGAGTACTGTGTGCAGCCTTCCAACCGCCTGCTTGGAGCGTCGAGCATCGCGTTCCCGCTGCAAGTGGCACTGTCGACACTGAGGGAGTTTCCGGGGAGAGAGAGGGAGGTTTACTGGATTGCGGCTGCGCTGGATGTGATTGATCGGCGAGGATTCCGAATTTTGAAGTTTGCTAAGTCATGACAATTAGGGTGGGGTATGGAGGGCAATGATTGTCAACGTTTCAAGGCAGGAGATTGGGGGAATGGGTGTGCACTTGGTGTGAAATGGGGTGCTATGTTCAAGGGGATGGGTTTTTGGACGACCAATGACGATATGGAGCAGAGGGGTAAACACAAGGCTCGCCCTATGGTGGATTGGGGGTGGCGTTGGATATAAGCAATTGATATGATCCTATGTAGTTATGATCGCTAGGCTATAGTTAATCAGACAGGGTTGGTTTTAAGGTGTTCTAAGACTGGGGTTGATAAATGAAAGGATGGTTCGTGCAGATTGGTGGCTGCACTTGGGCCATTCTGTTTATAAATATAGCTCAATGACAATTATTTGCATAAGGCTTATATTCAACTTTACTTACATGGCACTGAGAAGGCATTGAAGGCATCAATATCTTAAAATAGTTGATGCAAGTGTACGCCGTGACACAGAGCCACGTCATTGCCATGGCTTGTTTTTTTCCCGTCGCTACATGAGTCGTTCTTTCCGAATAGCTGGCTAAATGGAAATAAATCAAATGGCATTAACGATAGTTAGTCATGATCGTATCGGCTCGCGTCTACCTCGGGTTGGTGATGTCTGATACGCGGTTTGGGTGAAAGGGTATCATCGAGGCCGACAACGGGGATCGCCAGAAACGTGGCCGGGCCGAAGGGGGATTTCATAGACCACAGCATTTGTTTCGTGGTATTATGCATCTGTGCGAGTTGCACTTTTTAGTTGTCTGCTTTGGTAAAGACTTGTAGTTGAAAGTATGAAGCTGTAGATCCTGTCGTCCAGGATGGGATTGAGGGTTGTTTACCTCTTGACGTCGATTGAATCAGAGTGTTTTACCATACGGACAATCCCCGCACATGTTAAAAATGCCATATGCCAAGTCTTTATATATCCATATCACATAACTATATACTGTCAACCGTCAACCCCTCATTATTGTACAGTTATACCATAAATAAATATTTCGCCGGTATCGTCACCGAGTTGTCGATGTCAGGACGACGCCAACCAGCTGCCGGACCTCGCACATGGTTCGGCTGTGGTCCAATTGGCCGATTAGCCTCGGGTGTTGGCACGGACACCATCTTCGCCGGCAATAGCCACAAAACTCCCCCAATGCCCCAAGCCAACCCTGTAGCGGCCAGAATCGTCTCATAAATTCTTTCGGCGGCCACACTCTCTTACATCACCATCCTCTCCCCAAATTACTACGGCTCAGCCATCAATTGCACCGTAGCCTCCAAATTGCCTATTTCGGAGATCTCTGTCTTGTGTGGCAGCAGGACAATGTCGGCGATCAACAGAACCCTCCGTGCTGCATCAGTCCAGTCAATCCGCTTACCGACTAGAGCCGTCCGTGCTCAGGCTCTCAACCGCATCAACTTCACCAACCCCGCCATTCGCACCTCCGCCGCCCTCAGAACCAGCAGCTTTTCCACCATGTCTAAGCTTCAATCTGGTGCTCCCCCGGCGCCGGTCGCAAGAGAGTACGACCCTGAGATCAAGGACATTGCGTCTTACGTCCACAACACCCCGATTGAGTCGGATCTCGCTGTAGGTTACCCCTCTCGGCAATTCCGAAGATTCTCCCCGCTAACTCAAATCACAGTACGATACCGCACGCTTCGTCTTCCTCGACACTCTAGGATGTGGTCTTGAGGGTCTCAGGTTCAAGGAGTGCACCAAGCTCCTTGGTCCAATCGTTCCGGGAACCGTTGTCCCCAACGGCCCCAAGGTTCCCGGTACCGACTTCCAGCTTGACCCCGTCAACGCTGCGTTCAACATCGGTGCCATGATCAGATGGTTAGATTACAACGACTGCTGGTTGGCCGCTGAGTGGGGTCACCCATCTGACAACCTGGGTGCCATTCTCGCTGTCGCCGACTGGATCTCCCGTACCAACCGTGCTGGCGGAAACCTTGGCAACGGCAAGATCATCACCGTCAAGGAGGTTCTCGAGGCCATGATCAAGGCCCACGAGATCCAGGGCTGCCTGGCTCTCCTCAACTCCTACAACAAGGTCGGTCTTGACCATGTTGTCCTCGTCAAGGTCGCCTCCACCGCGGTCATCTCCAAGCTCCTCGGCCTGTCCGAGAAGCAGACCGCCGACGCTGTCTCCCAGGCCTGGGTTGACGGACAGTCCCTCCGTACCTACAGACACTCCCCCAACACCATGTCCCGCAAGTCGTGGGCTGCTGGTGACGCTTGCCAGCGTGCCGTCAACCTTGTCCTCAAGGTCGCCAAGGGCGAACCCGGTGTCCCAACCGTCCTCTCTGCACCAGTGTGGGGATTCTACGATGTCCTCTTCAAGGGCAAGCCATTCGAGTTCCAGCGCCCATACGGCAGCTACGTTATGGAGAACGTCCTGTTCAAGGTCTCCTACCCTGGTAAGTCCAAATTATCTGCTACTCAACATTTTCACACACTAACCCGATGATAGCCGAGTTCCACTCGCAGACTGCGATTGAGGCCGCCAAGGCTGTCTATCACAAGCTCGAGGCGATGGGCAAGTCCGCCGCCGACATCAAAGAGATCACCTGCCGCACCCACGAGGCATGCATCCGCATTATCGACAAACAGTTCAAGCCCATGGACAACTTTGCCGACCGTGACCACTGCATCCAGTACATGGCCTCGGTCATGCTTGTCTACGGACGTCTCGAGGCTACTGACTACACTGACGGTGGAGAGGCCGCTACCTCGCCGCTCGTCGAGAGCCTCCGCCAGAAGATCAAGTGCGTGGAGGACGAGCAGTTCACCCGCGATTACCATGACGAGAAGCTCCGTACCATCCCCAACGCGCTTACCGTCACCCTTAACGACGGCACCGTCTTCGAGGAGATTGTTGTCGAGGCGCCGCTCGGACACAGGATCAGGAGAGAGGAGGCCAAGCCGGTCATCCTCGAGAAGTACAAGAGGCATCTCGGCCCCCACTTCGATGCCTCGAGGGTTAAGGAGCTTGTCGATCTCGGAAACGATGGCAAGAAGCTTGAGTCCATGGCCATTGACGAGTACGTTGACTTGTACACCGTCAAGGACAGCAAGTTCGTGTAAATTGAGTATGGAGGGGTGTTAAGATTTAGAAGGGGGCCTTGCTTTTAGATGAAAAGTGTTCATTGAAATGCGTAGATTGTAGTTGGTAGGTATGCCATTTACTATAAATATCAAATACTATATACCACATGATCATACAGCTACCTTACCATTATCGTGTCTTTCACATGTCATCGCTCACCAAGAATATACGGAGACTGATGGAATAGGTCAATACCCCTCCCTCATAACAGCCTCGCTTCGTAGGTAACCCCACTAAAGCTCAACAAATTTACCAAAGCCCTTACCACACTCACTGTCTCCTCCGAACACTCCGAGCTCTGCGCAAAAAAAATCCAAAACATCCCTTGATAAAAAGTACAGATCATTTTTACGGCAAGCGACCTTAAGCGACATAAAAAATGGTAAAAAACAAAAAAACAAAGTACCACTTAAAGCACGCCCCACCAGGGGCTCGAACCCTGAACCTTGGGCTTAACTTTTAGCTGACGACGGAATCATCTGCATAAAAGGCCCACGCGCTAACCAATTGTGCCAGCAGGGCTGGTGGTAGTTGAGGGGGTCTGGCAAAACTCGCCTTATGTAGGAAACAGGTTTTTGAAAGTAAATATACCTTTTTTCGTTGTGAGGATTTCGCGGGTTGTAAAGGATGAGAGGTGCTCGTAGAGAAAATTTAAAAGGCAAGTAAACATTATCTTGGGGAAGGAGTTACTTGTGTCGTTTGTGGATCGTATTGAGTCGCTCCTTCCGTGGTAATTAATTGTGGGAACATTAAGAGTCATATTTTCGTTGAAGTTAAACAATTATCAAAAATGAGGACTCCAAAATACTTTTAAAAAACTATAACGGGGTATCATTTAGGAGACGTAGAAAGGGCCCGACCTATCCAAATCCCAATGCACACTCCGTCATTCCAGTTCCGCTTACGCTATGAAACCAGCTAAAATGCAGTAAATCAACAATACAAGACCGATATTTAAATCATTCCGAGATTACTTCCTGTCCATATTGGCGCAAATACTGCTCCTTGACATCACGTAGTACCTCCGAGGAAACATGTAAGTCATATCCTTCTCCCCATTTCATGATCCCTTTGCTGGGAATCAGCTTGTGCTTCCCGGTGTCGATATAGCGACGTAGATAGAAAATCGCATTGCCCAAATCGTAGAGGTTACTGACGCCTTGCGACATCCGGTTCACGCACATCGTAAACGCATAGCTCCACCGCGGCACCAAGACCGTCAGCCCCCTGCCGCAGAACATGATGTCGTTCTGGTGCATCGAGAGCTCATAGACGTCGCGCGCCACCTCGGGCCGCACACTCCCCGTGTCCTTGCCGCTGAACCACCCATTGCCTAGGCTGACATGGCTGCGCTGTTTAGCGTAGGTCGCAGCGCTGGCGAGCAACCTGCGCTGGGCGACGGAGAGGTGAGTTGCTAGTACGTCGACTTCGGTGGTTGTGACCCAGGCCTCCAGGAAGTATGTGGAGACCACGCCGCCGACGGCAATGACGGTCAGGTCGGCATTGTTATTGCGCAAGTACTGCGCCATCAGTTCTAGCCCATGCTTGATTTTCTTCGAATCAAGAAGGTAGCAGCCGGCTGGCACGGGGATACCATTGGAATCACAAGCCTGTCTGGGCGACTCTGATTTAGGGACATCCTTGGAGCTTAGCGACCGAGCAGGCGCCTGGGATAAGACAGGTCTAGCAGGCCATTGGGGGCGCTCCAATTGGGGTTGGGAAGCAGTCCTGTGGTGGTTGCTTGTTGCTGGACTAAGTCCAGACCTGTTATTTGTGTAGGGGTTGTTATCCACGGACAGTGGAGTTGTAATAATACGCGGGGGAGGGCTGGGTTGCTGTTGCACGCCCGTTGCAGGCAATTCGAAGCGTTCAGGATAAGGCGCCGACTGCCCCCCGAAGTTCGGCTTAGGTGGCTGGTTATATGGAGAACTGCCAGGATGTGATGGGCGGTCAGGATATGGCGTGGCCATAGTTCGAGGTTGTGGGTTCGATACTGCTTTTCGAAGGCTTGTTTTTAGTTGTTCAGCGGTAACCGCAGGCTCCTGTTGACTGGGAACAGGTTTCACCAGATCGACTATGATCTGGTGGTAGGCTTCAAGTTTGAGGTTCAGGGCCGCAATCTGTTCAACATCAGTGGGTTCGTGTGTGGACACTAGCAGCCCCTGGGACGACGGATGGTGGTGAGGGAATGGTTGCCTTTGAGTTGGGGGCATATCGTAAGGCGGCGGCTGTTGACGACTCGACGGTTGCTGTCGTGTCGAGGGATACTGTAGCTCATACGACTGCTGCTGATTATCCGAAGGTTGTGGTCTAGTCCACGGCTCATATGGACGCATCGGTTGCTGTGAAGTTGCTACAGGGTGGTGGGCAGCGGGACCCATTCGGGGCGTCGCCGCACCATGGCTATTCATTCGAAGAGTTGCCGTGAACAGAGGATCTGGCATTAAATGAGAATACGCCATTTCAGGCTTTATGCGATTTCGACTGGTCCCTGGTGGTACCGAGAGATTTGCTGTATCTTGCGAGGCGGTGGCTGAAGACTCTTGGCGGGATTGATTTGGCTGTCGCGCGGCTACCATGGGCGGATTAAGAGTTGTCCTTGGCTGCTCTGTAGTAGTAACAGTAATTTTTGGGACGGATTGGTTGATAGATTTCTTTTCCCCGTATCTGCAGCAGAATCCCACAGTAGAAGCGGCGTCTTTGTCGTCGACGCAACAGAAAATGCCTATTGCTGACAATGAAGAGCAATCGTATCCGAGGAGCCAACGCATCGACGGCAGCTAACAGTAGTAACGGGTTGACGCTGCATGCCAGCCTCGTAACACGAAGTTGAATCGGAGTAGAATGTGGCAAGAGTAGTGAAATGTATTGCTGAAGTGGCTCACTTTGAATACCACTCTCGCCTCATAAACTCGTCGCAGAATAAAAACATCAGAATCGTAACTGCAATGACTTAAGAAAGGAGACAATTCCGTCCCTCGACTTACATATCAGCATATTCATATACGCCAACACTCATACACGCCGGTCATCGTCAGGGCATCTATGCATGTTGGACTTCCAACAGCCGCCAGATGCAGGGCACTGCCCGAAAACCCTCAGCCTTCCCTTCTGGCAGACTTTCCGGCGTCAAAGAGCAGATGACGGCCGGTATGACTCGTCTATCCCCACATCTGCCGTGCATACCGTTTCACCGTCTTACCGGGCGCATAAACAGGGAGCGAATATATGGGCAAAGGCTGGATTCTGGGTGGGTGGTAGTTGGTTAAGCGCTCCCGCCAACGAGGCTGCATGAGCCACAGCCTCGGGATTTTACGCGCCCTCGACGTGTCACCAATCATTAATTCACATAAACAACCAACATTAGCCTCGCCGCTATTCGCGCGGCCCAGATGCCTGAAATGGGACCGTTCGGAGCTAGGAGTTGACATTGTCACTTATCTTGATTTTATGGGCCGGGGTCCTAAAAGAATGAACACTATTTGTCTATATCTATATCTCTGGTCTATATGCTTTCGAATTCTCTGCTCTGGAAGTAATCGTCTCCATAATGACCTAGTATCTCGTCCCCAAAGTTGATATTTTTGATCGCCATAACCACCACCCTGAACCGGTTCATTATACGTGTATGCACAAAATCCACGTTCTGCTTAGCTTTGTCGTCTGTATGATTGATAAACCTGGTCCAGTTCCCACGCAGCCGCGCCGAGATATCGGCAATATAATTATAATTTGGTTGGTCATATAACCCAAAAAGGTAGACCTGGTCGCAAATCTCGGAATCTGGATCGTAAGTAGTATGAGGCACCAACTCCCCCGTATACTCACCGAGCATGGTCCCAGAATCAAATGACTGGAGGGCCCGCACTCCACGGTTCACAACGCCCGGCCGATTGGGGAACGGGGGAAACTCAACTATCTGGATCATTCGGCTCCTGTTAAACAAGTTGTGGCATTGGCAGCCAAGATCTAAGTCATGCCACTCTTCTTCTCCGCTAAAAGGGTTGAGGCATCTCGGGCAGACGGCAGGAGGGTGGCGTACGCCGTCTATGTCTGGATGATCGCACAGTTGAGGGTGGCGTGGCCATATTTGCCATGGCCACCCGGGCGTACGGCTGTATCGGCTGAAGAGATTGTGGTCATAAGAGCACTCCTCGATTTCTATAACTTGGAGGCCTGAGGGCTGGGAGTCATTGTAGCTCGGCGCCTGGATGGGGATTATTGCGCCTGTAATCGATAGATAGAACGTGTCTGGGCCATGGTCGTTAAGATTCCGGTGCAAGACCTCATCACTGATGGAGTTGGGGTACGGATGACGTGCCACAACAGTATCCTCGAAGGCTCTTAAAAGATTATCTGGGTTCTGGGCAAAATCAGGGATCAATTCCCTGACAACTCGAAGAAAGGGCACACCCCTTGACCGGGCGTAAAACTCAATGTTTGGCTTGTCCGCTGCTAAGAGCACGACGAGTAATCTCCAGAGTCCATCATCAGGGTAGATGAGAGCTTCCATGAAGGCTGGCGATATCGAAAGAATGGCCACAAACACTAGCTTGTCCCTTAGAAGACCGGAGATTTCACGACAGAGGTAGTTAACGCGCTCACGCATTTCCTTGCGCCAACGGACCGTGGGTACCAACCTTTGTTCTGGAGCAGCAACGAATAACAAATGCTTAGCATGGTAGTCTCGGTATATTTCTTCCAGCAGATACTGTGCTAGAACAAGGGTGCTGTCTTCAGAGTACTCCTTCAGCCTCGGAATTATAAATTGCTCCACTTGAGCCATGATAATCACTTGGTAACGGAGGACTCGAAATAGAAGGGTAGGCGCCGTAATATGTCCGTGAGATAATTGAAGATGGAAATGTATACTGCACAGCAGCAAAAGTCAACCAAAAGTATTGTAGGATACCGGAGAGAAATGCGTTCAAATGTGTATGATGCTGGCCAGAAGGTAACGGTCTCAATAATAACGGGGCTACTTATGCAAGACTGACACAAAGACTATCTTTCGAAACTCCAGACAGCGAAGAAATACAAAGCCCTCTTTAAAACATCGTGACGTTCGAGGACCTAAATAGCAGTATCATTGTCCGTCAACAGAAGGAAGGAAGAAAATAACGTCGAAACAAACCCTCACAAGGGCCTAGGGCCGTAGCTCTATCAAAGGCATGAGACAAGAAAAGGTTCAAAAAATATTCTCTCGTTTTTTGTTCAATACCCCTGGGGAACAAAGAGATTAAATGGTTTGTTCGATGACAATGCCACCTGACTTGGCTCTGAAAGTGGCCAGCTGTGGGGAAAAGCGAATAATGTGAACACCAAGAGTAATGAACAAAAAGGCCATATATTCATGAGAAGGAGTGCCTAGTTACTGTAAATGTGTTTTTGTCGTTCATACCCGAAAGTATGAATTGGACGTGTTATGATGATGGTGCTGCGTGGTTAAAGAACAGCGCCGGCCATGCTATGTCTCTCTTTAGCCTTGTCGCGTCGCCGCAACGAGGCTGATTATCTCGGCACCAAGATAAGGAATAAAAAGAGAGTGAGGCCTTCCGCCAACAACCGAGATCAAACTCAACACGTCGCGACAATAACACGGCCGCGACTGAGCTAAGTGACGAGACGAGACCAACATAGCCCACGTCCCAATCCCACAGTCTCGAGCACTTATTAGACGGATATATCGGACTGGCAACGTGGGGCATACAATGGCGACGAAGAACTTCACAAAGGGGCTCGCCCCTCTGCGCCTCCAGCTCCAAGGCAAACAAACTGGACATGGACAGCATGCACGACATATCATCATCTCGTCGACCCCACCAATACATCAAACAATCCGATTGCCGCTCTCCCAATGCAGGCAATACTCAACTCCACCACCCTCGCAGACCTCCGATGTGCCACCCATCCGTCACCAGGACCTGCGCTCCCAACTAAATGCATCCACACCACCACCACCACGTTCCGAACGCTCACCGCCTCCTCCTGGGGGCCAACGGAAGGCAATTCGCCCCCTCATCTTGGGCTGCGGATTTCTCCTCTTGGGCCTCACAATTGGGAATCTCAGCTCCGCGATGCTGGCCCCCCCTCCGCTCCCCAGGCCCGACTCACCGGAGGGCCAGAAGCTCACCTCGTCCCTCAGAGCAGGCGCCGAGGCTCTGCCGCTCGCTAAGTCGATGGCCGGGGAGGAATGGGAGGCTTGGGATGCGTATACGACACCAGGGGGCGATGGCCTCGCGAACAGGTTGACAAGCGGACCGCTTACAGGGTACGGAGGGATTGGGTATCAGCGTGTATTCTACAACAAAGCGACGGGGGAGTATGTTGTGCTCGCATGGCTGGGAAGGGGGCTGGCGGGGTGGCCGGGGGTGGTGCATGGAGGCTTGCTGGCGACGCTGTTGGATGAGTGTCTGGCACGGACAGGGATGAGGGAGCTGGATGGAGGCGTGGGGGTTACGGCACGAGTTGAACTAGGGTATAAAAAGCCAGTCAGGACTGCAGGGTGGTGGGTGATTAGGTCGTGGATGGAGGAAGGAGCAGACAACGGGAAGAGCAGGAGGAAGGCATGGGTAAAGGGGACGGTCGAGGATTTGGCGGGATCGGTGCATACTGAGGGCCGGGCACTGTATGTGGTGCCGAAGAATGTGAAGCTGGCTAGTCTGGGGGATAAATTTTAGAGAGGAATCGTGAGCCTCAGGTGTTGTTGCGCTGGGCAGGTTGCTGTTTCGGGCCATCACAAACAAGTCTTGTGCTCCGGGCGCCTGGCGCCTGTCGTCCCTTATTTCGGGTGCGATCAGTGGTTGCGGGGAAGGATTGTTTGTGCTTCGGCTCCTCCGTGTCTTAGATCCATGACGGCCAGGGTGCCGCCCTCCCAGGAAAGCCGCAGCAATGGAAGAACAAGAATATATTTGTCGGTGTATTAACCAAACTTGCTCCCAACACCCCTCGCCAAACCTTCCCCAATCAAGCATATCCGCGGCCCCTCCTCATGGCAATAAACAGCTGGGCAAGAAGGTGACAAAGTGGCGCAAAGCTGAGAATCAGTGTCCGTGTCTCGCGCCCCAGGGGTTGGCTAGCCCCCTCTCATTCCGCTTATCCCAGCGCCGATCCTGTTTGTGTGCCAATGTTGTGGGGTTTGTGCACCTTGATACAACATCATCTTGGGTCATTTTGAGATTTCCATTCTTCACGTGCCCGTTTGATCCCATTCACAATTTCCCTTTCTCGAACGGTGCGGTTTGCTACGAGTATTGTTGGGGAGGCGCGCGGGAAGGCCAATGACAGGAAAGATAGGCGACCGCAACTACTGCAGCCTGCGATCCCTGTCGCGCTGGAATGTGGGAATTTCCCGCCAACTATGGAGGCAAGAGAGGCGCGAGAGGGTCACGAATTTCGGCGCTACTGTACGGTATGATGGGCGTTGTGGGCCGCGTATGCTGGCGTATATGGTACAAGCAACATAGAATCACAGGAGTACTTCCCGTGCAAAAGGATATGGATCCAGATTCGCAGAGAAGCACGGAAGGCGGATTTGAAACTTGATTGCACGACTTCTTTGCTGTACCACGTCGTGTATGCGTTGGACGAACAGAACAGAACCGACTAAAACAGCATTTAATGCAGATGTCCCTCATATTTCGGCGGCGGTGAGGAATCTCGTGGTTCATGGAATCACGAACGCCCAAGAATGACACCGTACAGTACAGTACAGTACAGTACATCCAGATACACCAACTGAGACATACATTCTGACATACATACTTAGTAATTGTGAATTTTAGGGCCATCGCACCCCCGCGACGGCAATAGAAACGCGCCGGGAGGCTCTATTTAGTCTAGCCGGGGGGTCCCAAGGATCCAAATCGTGGTTCCCGAGAGCGAAAGGCGCGCTCGGTCTCAACGCCGTCAACAAACTAATAAGTGGGCAGATGGGCATAAACGCGCTAAACTGCCTCGTTGAGCTCCATGGGCCACACAGACTGCCATCATTGGACGCCCCAAGGTGATAATGTTCAAAGTATATGGTCTATTCTCTGTTGTATGGGTCAAAATCTGGCTATCACCATGCAGAAGTCCGCTATGTGCCTCCCCTATCCACCATCAACTTGCGCTTGCACATCCCGTCTCACTTGTTTCACAACTCCCGATCTCCTCCCCGTCTCTTCCCTGCTCGCTCCTATCTCACTCCATTCCCTGGTTTTCCCCATGGCTTCAGCTCCCAAATTGAAGGGGGCTCAGCCATTATGATAGTTCGTGATGGAGGAGCCGGGAGAGATCTCCGCCCTCGCTTCCATTCTTCGTGCCACCCCAACTGCGGCTGAAGCTCGTGGAGTCCACGTTTGGGCAGCGCCAGTACGACGCTCCCCGAGCTCCGGGAATCGCGCACAGCCCTCATAGGCCGAGCGTCGTGCAGCTGGACCCCATCCAGCTCGCTTTGCAATTCGCGGGGACCTTGGGAGGCTGCCTCGACGCAGGCCCCTTGGGACTGGTGTCACCCTGTGTGACCGGCGCCTTTCTGCGGGCCCTTCCTTTAGGCTAAGGAGCTTGCTCAGACTTATGTCATGGCATGGCTAGATACTATATAACAAGCTCATGGGCTGCTAGTGCTTGTGCCCTTAGTTGGGGCTAATTAACAGCTCTAAGTCGACATCGCTACTGCCATGATTCCGCGAGTTCCTGACAGGTTAAATCTTTTTCGACCTCCAGTTTTATTGTTAGACGCGTGAGAGACAAACAACGATGACGCCGCCAAATATTCTCATCTACCTTTTACGGAGGGATCTCCGCCTAGAAGATAACCCAATCTTCTATGCTGCGGCCACCGATGAATCTAAAACATATACGCACTTCCTACCCGTCTATGCCTTCCCGGCGCAGCAGATAGAAATCTCTGGATTTATCCCCAAGGGCTCTGGGGAGAATAGTCCGTATCCCGAAGCACGATCTAACACTGGCAAATTTTGGAGATGCGGGCCACATCGGGCTAAATTCATCGCGGAGAGTGTCTGGGAGTTGAAGGAAACCCTGGGGAGTGTGGGCAGCGGACTAGAAGTAAGAGTTGGCATGCTAAGCGATGTCCTGAAGGATCTCCTAGTAGGCTTGAAAGGTAATGGAACAGAGGTGAATGTCGGCGCTGTGTGGATGACTGCCGAAGAAGGGGTCGAGGAGAAACTTGACGAGAAAGATTGCAAGACGATCTGTGACGCGGCAGGTGTTAACTTCAAAGTCTGGAAGGATGAGAAATATTTTGTAGATGAGTATGTCTGCCCCTCGTACTATGTGCTTTTGTCAAACTGCATCCAGTATTTGTGATGGCCATACGGAATATTCTAACCCAAACAGCGATGATCTCCCTTTCAAGGACATCAGTGAGCTTCCAGATGTTTTCACCACCTATCGGAAACTTGTTGAGCCTCTTCGCAAGGCGCCTCGGGCTCTTGTTCCCACGCCTGTCAAAGGATCGCTGCCGCCGTTGCCCTCCTTTTCAATAATCCCGCCTCAATCTCCACCATTCATCATGCCGAATTCTTACGAAGATCTTGAATCGTCTCTCCTCTCACCCGTATCCCAATCACCTCTCCCCAGACCTCCACTCCGTCCAAGCTCCATGCCTCCTTCCCCTATCCTCCACGGAGGATCGCAAGCTGCCCAAGCTCGGCTCCTCCACCTCATGGAGTCTGGCGCCATCACCACATATAAAGACACGAGGAACGACCTTATCGGCGCGGATTACAGTACGCGTCTCTCTCCATACCTCTCCCAAGGCTGCATCACAGCACGTCAAATTCACACCTCCCTCGCCGCATTCGAATCTGGTGACTCCCACCTCCCTTCTTGCGCGTCTACCACCGGCTTTGGCAAGGGCGAGACAGACGGCACAGCAGCCATCCGCTACGAACTTCTCTGGCGCGACTACATGCGCCTCTCCACGCGAAAATACGGCGGGCTTCTCTTCTCCATCGGCGGCTTCCGTCGCGAATTCTCCCAACCATGGACCAAACCCTCGTCTGATCCTGCCAATTCAGCGGCGCTCGTTCGCTTCCTAAACGGAACGACCGGTACAGGACTTATCGATGCGAGCCAACGCGAGCTAGCGCTCACGGGTTACACGTCAAGCCGCGCGCGACAGAACGTCGCCAACTTCCTCGCAAAGCACCTCGAGCTCGACTGGCGCCTAGGCGCAGAGTGGTACGAGTACGCACTCATGGACTACGATGTCAGCAGCTGTTGGGGGAACTGGCAGTATGTAGCAGGAGTAGGAAATGACCCGCGTGGTGAGGGCCGTAGCTTCAATCCTATTAAGCAATCGTGGGATTATGATCCAAAGGGAGAATACTGTCGCACTTGGATTGTGGAGTTGGCGGGGTTGGGGGATGGGAATGGGGGTCTGGAGCTCAGTCCAGGGGAGTGCTTTCAGCCGTGGACGATGTCTAAAGAGAGGCAGGTGTGCCTGGGGATTCAGGGGCTAGAGTGGGTGAGGACGCCACTGAAACCTATTGAGTTTACGGTAGAGCGGAAGCAAAAGGGAGCGAGACGAGCAGATGGAGTCGAGGGACAGGGTTATCGAGGTGGGCGGGGGGGTGGGAGAGGGGGTCAGACGGGTCAGTATCGAGGACGTGGCGGTGTGTATGTTGGACCATATGGTGGCCCTGGACCGTATGGTGCTCCTGGACCCTATGGCGGCAGTGGAATGTACGGTGGTGGTGGCGGATATGGCGGCGGTGGTGCTTATGGCAGTGGCTACATCACATATAATACCCGCGGCGACTGGAACGCCCGCGGTAATGAGCCCCCGAGAGGCCCTTCCCTCCGTGGAAGAGGAGGCAACGGTGGCCGATGGGGGCGCGGTGGATATGGTCCCCGTATTAGAGGGGGGACTGAGGTCTCTCCTAACGGGGAAGTTGCTGATGCGGGAGTAGGTGGACAATCTACCACGGCTTGACTTTGGGCGAGCTGATGGGTGCCACCAAATCTGTGATCTTTGATGTTGGGAACCGGCACCGTAATAATGCACGTTGTCGTTTGAATCTAGAGAGTTTGGATGTTATATTTTGCGCTTGTTTACCTTTTATGGTTTCGATTCACCAGATTTATTTAGAATCCGTGTAATATAGGATTTCGTCGTGGTTGCTGTAGGACTAAAATTATTATAAAAGTGATAAAATAGAGGGGACATCTCGATTCCAGACCATAGATTTCTTAGCCCACGACACACAATTGTATATTCAGTTATAATATATGTCCCTGTGCTACTTATACATAAATATCCCTGAATACTTCAATGCTAGCTGTGATTTAGGAGTAGTAAGAAAGCCGCAACCTTCACAGTTATACGGGGACGCTAGCGGCGACGGGGCATCTTCGGCAAGCGCCGATCGGGGTGACACCCGGCGGCTTGCATAGCGAGCCCCAGCCTCACTCAACATACACGACAACGTGCCTCGCTTTTACCACAAAAGGTATATCTAGTGCTGGCGTTTTGGGCTTCATATAGACGATTCCTTGACACCCCACCGGCTGGCGCTGCGCATTTAAACAGCCACCAATTACGACCCGAATGACAATACACCCCTCATCCCACGCTCTCCAACCATAACCTAACGCTAAACACACGACGACGCAATGGCTGCACCCTCCGAGCCACCAACCTCAGGGACCTACCCCATATTCCTCAGCCCTGCCCTCCTCAACCAAGGCTTAGGGAGTAAAGACCTCCTCACCGCCATCAAATGTACAGTTCCCTTCTCCGTCCAGTGCCAACCCCAGCTCACACCCACAGATTCCCCGCCCCTCTCCTCGCCCGCAACCTCCGCCCTCCTCAAACCCTCCACCTCCGACCAGCAGAAATACAACCTCACTATGTCGAATGCGACGTCCACCTCGTTCTACCATGGCCCACGTGGCTCTGGCGCCCCTAAGAAAGCCGCACGCTACGTGCTCGTCTGGGACGCCAGTCGTACGGGCTGGGAACTGCGGCCTGTCGATTCGGTGTTCGAGATGACATTTGTGCGATCGTCTGGTGCTGAGGGTGGGGAAGGGGGGCCGGCACAAGATGAGTCTCCAGTGAAGGCGGCGCCAAAAGCTAGGAGGAAGAGTGTGGTAGCGCCGAAGGAGGAAACCAAGAGGCAGAAGAGTACGGCGAGGGAGAGGAGGGAGAAGAGCGTGAGCGAGAGTGAGAGTGATGATGGTTTGACGATTGAGTATCCGGGGGGGAGGGCGCCGACGAGGCCGTTTGGGTTGGGGCTTGGGACACCGTTGGGGGGAAGGGAGGAGAGAGGTGTTGACCCTGTGGATATAGATATGAATGAGGATGAGGACGAGGACGAGGATGAAGAGGGGGATGGAGATGTAGAGGTGCTTGACCTGGGGAGTCCTGCGCAAGGGGGGGCAGAAGAAGAGGAGAGTGAGGAAGACAGAGAGGAGGAAGTTGACCTTGAGGCCGAGCTGGAGAGAGAGCTGGCGAAGGGAGGTGGGGAAAGCAGCGAGAGTGAGGAAGAATAACGAGGTCATGAGTATGGATTATTCGGCGATTTGAAGGGTTGGCGTTTATATTGGCGGATGGGCATTTACATGGGACAATTTTGGAAAATAGCGGTGCAATTTTGCCCTAGCTTGAGGGCCGTTGGTGTTTATTTTAGCCTATAGAACATTTGAGGCCAACAGAATCAAAACTCTGCTTTTTATTGCTGGTATTATCGCCCACATAAAATGTGGTTGTTGTCTGTTGACAGTGTGATTCCACTACCTAGAGGTGTTTCTTGTGTCTTCTAGATGGCGTGTTTTGTCTTGGTTCTCTGTTTATCCTCCCTGAAAGTAGCTTGGAAGATATCTGTCTGTTATTTGTTCCTACCTTCCTCCGGAAGCAGGTCGTTATATGGCAAGTACGTCGGTTGCTCCTTCCCTTAGGAAGTCAGCCAGTCGCTCCTTCCATTGGCACCACAGCCCGTGGCCCCTTCCATCGGTAAGTCAGTTGGGTCGTTCCTTCCTCTATAGAGTCGGCCGCTCCTTCACTCAGAAAGCCGGTCGTCCTTTCCCTTGGCAGATATAACCGTTCTTTCACGTTCGAGACGAGGGGCACTTTTCTCTATTTATAGCGCCAAGTCAACATTTACACGCCCACGTTAAATATAGCCATTATTCTTCTATAGAACTTGAATATCTGACCGCCTCTTTTAGATCTCTGGGCAATTCTCAAACTCACACGACCGGCACACAGTCTCGTTTGTAGGGCACGCGCATCGGCTGTCGGGGATCCAGCTCGTACAAATATTCATTCATGGCCCTCTTCTATCCCATATATACAGTTGCCCCATCGCCATCGGTCTCATCTGCCATCCATAAGTTACGCCTCAGACTTCACAAGTCCAGTAACCTTGTCCTCGATTTCCTTATCCGACAGTCCAGCCAATTGCTCGCTCCTCTCCTTGCCGAAGTCTACAAACTCATTGTCAGCATACTGTTCTCAACAAGATTTTCAGTGCGCCCTGTAGATTCTTTCTCTACGGCTGATGATGTACTGACCGTAGCGGGCGAAAACTTGTGGTTGTGTTCCTGCTGCCTCACGGATCATGATTGGCGTGGACGGGTTGTTCTTCTTCATCGTGGGGTACGCGCGTGCGAGGAAAGATCTATAAGTTCCACATAATCAGCAAATATCCTTAACTGCCTGCATAACTGTGCGGCTCGAATTCAATTCCACCCGGGGAGCAGCGGCTGTCCCGAAAAACAACGGAGCTGGGAAGGGGGAGTCGCACCTCGTCGCATTGCTGGTCTCGCCAGTCTGGCACAGCAGGAAGCGAACCTCCTTGAGGCCCTTGGTGAATGCGTATTTACCAGACATGGTGATCAGTTGTATGCGTGAAGATTCGAGCTGGCGGTCTTGTTGCCTTCAATTCCGATTCACGAAGCTGTTGATCCGTCGTCGCCTAAACATTGTTCCGCGCCGTGCACAAACACCGATTTATGCAATATCGGCAACTGATTGGGGGATGCACAAGGATTATTTCCCCAAAGTCTCCGCAATAGGCCGTTCAACATTCTTGTGAGTCGTCGGCCTCAGCACCCCGAATTATCATCTACTCCACCTCAACGGCCTCATCGCAGCTTACTTGCACCGGCCTTAATAGTCGCCTCTCTCCCTACCTCCGGATAACGATCAATTTGATAGAAGCGCTCTTGCTTCAACACTCCATCACAATGGCAACAGTCTTCCGTACCGCCCGGCCTATCCTCAACAATGCCTCGAGGGCCCAATTCCAATCGGCCTTTGCTCGCAACACTACCCGCGCCGGCCGACGCTTCCAGGGCACTTCATCTGATGCCCAAGGAGCTGCGAAGCCGAGCTGGTTCAAGACTGCGTGGGACAGCCCCATCGGAGTTAAGACGGTGCATTTCTGGTAAGCCCACGCGACCCATTAAGCTGGTTTCATATACAGGCGTACAAGAAAGCTAACTCGCGAAAAGGGCTCCGGTCATGAAGGTATACACTCTCTATCACTTGGGATCTGCGATTCTCGAACATTGTCGAAGCTAGTATCGTTGGGAACACAACTAACTCGAACCAGTGGGCACTTGTCCTTGCAGGTGTTTCCGACTTCGCACGCCCAGCAGAGTCCCTCTCTCTCACCCAGAACGCTGCTCTCACCGCCACCGGAGCAATCTGGACTCGCTGGTGCTTGATCATCAAACCCAAGAACATTCTGTGCGTTCTCCCACTACCCCACCACGTTCGTGCTGGTGCTAACTACTCCCCAGTCTCGCCACTGTCAACTTCTTCCTCGGATGTGTTGGTGCCATCCAGGTCACCCGTATATTATTGTACCAGAACAGCCCCGAAGGCAAGGCAGCTGCGGCAGCTGAGAAGGCGAAGGCCGAGAAGACGCCCGAGCCAGTTGTGGCGAGTGCTTAGATTTGTCGATTGGGGATATTCAAGTTTGAGATGGAGAATTAAGTTTTTCGTCGATAAAGTGGGGTGTTGAACCTGTCGGTTGAGGAATGAGATATCACACTGGATATAGAGGGCAGGGAAAGTAAACTACGGGCCGTTGTGGAAAATGACAATAAATGTCCGCGAGGCATGGAAGGCTTGAAGGGGGCATGTGGGGGGTGCACTGAATGGGATTAAGACGTCCTGGCATCTAGATATGTTCTATTACTTTTACGGCATATATGCCGTGGTTAGACAAGGATGGATTTCTCTGTCCGCTTTGATGTACGTGTTTGAAGAACTTGATCCTGGACGTGTATATAAAATGGTACAGTCTCTGTGGACAATACCGTCGCCCTATCATAGTGAAGTTGATGCCTTGAAGTTTCCGGATTGCGACCGCCATGTCGCCAACTATCAAGGCCGAATTTGAAATAAAAGATTTTCGGTAACTGAAGTAAATGCAATCAAACAGGCTAGATTCTGAGAAATCAAGGTTGAGAGATGAGGTCTATTGTATAAAACTTGCTGGATCTAACCCTTCGCCAAAACAGCAAGACCTGCCCGTTCAGATCTTTGGAACGGGCAGTCCCCTCCAATCATATCTAAGATAGGCCAATGTTTCAACTCACTGAGGATATTCAGGTGGTCATAAATGTCATATATATGTGGCAGCCATAGGGGCGCCTTATCGTAGCTCGTTATAATCGTATGTACTCGCAGCAAATCCCCATTAAAAAAGCACAAAGGTATGAACAGTCGCAAAACACAGAAGTATATCACACTCCCTCACCTCCCACCATACACCAAGCACGCCCTCAATATAAAACAAACCACCCAAACGCCGTCAAAAAACACTCAAAAGAAGTTGCCACTCGGCATCGCAACAAATATCCCCGTAACTACCACCGTCCCAAGCACTGCGACCAACAATGCCTGCACAAACAACGTATTTTGGACCTCTCTCACAGCCGGCTCCACAATCCTCACCTGTCTCTCAAATATCCGCCTCAACAACCCCCTCTCCTTATACCTCCCCATCCACGGCGCTTCCCCCGCACCCATCATAACGCTCAGCCCACTCGTCGAAATACTTATCCCATCCAACTCCGCCTTCCCCATCTCCACATCCGCCTCAGTCTCTCCAAACAACTCCCAGGGCCGCACCTGCCGCGCCCGCATCGCATGCAGACAAACGCACATTCCCTTCCTCGCCGCGCCAAACGTCACCGCTCCAATTATCCACGGTATCGCAGCTAGAATCCTGTATCCCCTTGGTGCGCGAGACAGCGTGAGCAGTAGAGCCGTCAGGGTGCCGAGGAACAGCAATGCGATGCCGCCCCACCATGCAAAGGCGATGCGGGGAGGGTTTCCATTGGCGATGGCCCAGCGGACAAAGTTGGGGTGGGATTGTTGGCGGAGGGAGTCTTCGATGGCGGCGCGGGCGCGGACGAAGGCTGAGGGGTGGGTGGTGCGTTCTAGAGCTGCGAGGAGGGAGGCGCGGTCGCGGGAGGACAGGTTGAGTTCGTGAGGGGAAGAGGGGAGGAGATAGGTGCTTATTACGCGGGAGATTTCAGCGCGGAAGGGCTGTGTGGAGACTAAAATATGTTAGTGGGGGTTGGGAATGAGGATTGGAAAGGGGAAGAGTACAAGGTGGGCGCATGCCAGATTCGGCGAAGGCGGAGATGGCGAGTGTGCGATGGGGTTTGGTGGGAGAAGGGGTTTTCCTGCCAGGGACGCGGACGCCGGACCAGGGCAGAGAGAATACCGCGGGGCGGTCGGTGAGGTCTGAGGATCGGGGGGTGCGGAAGGGGTCGTTGTCAAAGACGGTGTTCTTGAAGACATCGTTGGCGAAGCTTTGGCGTTTGGGAACGGCGGGGAGGGGCATGGTAATTGGGGAGGTGCGCTCTGGCGAAACGTATATATATTGTGGTGAGAGCATTTTGGAAGACTCTGTGAGGTTGTTGAAGCGGTCTGTGTAGTCCTGTATCCAGAGATAGAATTTTAAGTTCTCGGCCGAATGCTCAACGTGAAGCATGTAGTCCATGAAATCGCGGAGAGTACATGGCTACTATCATATTAGTATGGCTTTGCGTTGACAAGATCCAAGACAGATTTACGAATAAATATGGCAAGGGACAAACCGGATACGCTGGTATCCAGTGAAGTTCGCTCCCACAATGAGCACGACAGTTGAGAAGCGGGTACTCACAGCACAAGTCCCCCCCTCGACAATCTTATCAAATGCCAATGCCGCCGGAATCCCAGAATTCTTTCCTGACCTCCCGGACCGAACAGAACCCTCAGTACCCTTTTCATTCTCCGACTGCTTCTCCACCAGTCTCGATGCATAAATCTCGGGGGCCACATACGCCGGGCGGCGATACGCAATTGAGTAAACCATGCTGCCACGTATCCGTCGTCTCGGAGAAGGTGAAGCAAGAGAATAAAAAAACTGTAAGCAAACCCGCAAAGATGAGCTTCGTAGAGACAAATATGAGACAGCAGCGAGATTCTCCAATCCCAGAACCAAGTCATAGGAGAAATCAGCGAGAGAACCCACAGTATTTATGTGCGAGTGTCTGCCAGGAGGTGAGCACAGCATGAGCGGGACAGACTCATCGCATTTTACTAGCCATGTCATGTTATGGCGCCCTTCCTGCATCCCGGCCTGGTAGAGTGCCGACTAAAGCAGGAAACAAGAAAAGCAACATAGAAGCTGGGTAGGCGGGAGAAGATGTGGAAGCCGCGGGATCGGCAACTATCAACCCCTCATGCATGTATATATCTTCTCATCATCGCGTCTTCCACTCCGTCCCTAATCCATCCATACCGGCGCCCCTAGGGAGGCCCGTGGTAGATCTGTCGCTCTTCTCATGCACCCGGGAAATCTATCAAAGACCTCGTCCCCACAGGAAAATGTCTTGCATCCCTGCCTCATGTCAACGAGAAAAAAAAACTTGGAAGCCCTCCATTCGCGCCCTCCCTCCCCTGCAGCGCGCATCAATCAATCCAACCCCCTCCCTCCCTTACATCCGTATCCAGAACCCTCACTCGCTGCAGGCGCCCCCATTGAGCGTTACCACGCCCCGCTACGCGCCAGAACAGGACAATCGCTCGACGCTAGCACTGGGTGCCGCGTGCCGCGCACACGCCATCCCTTATCGGGGGCCCTGGACGCACGTTCCCTGTTCCGATCCCCCGCGATGGGAGTTTCTGAGATCTGATGGGTAGGTGGCGGCGGGTTGGATCTAGTGGGCGCGCGCATGAGTGGTGTGTTGCTGGTGATGTTGGTAGTCGGGACTGAGGTTTTCGGTACAGGCGCGGAGCGTGCCGGTGGTGGGATGTGCTGGCGCGGGTGGATTATGCATGGCACTGAGTCAGTGGATGATTGGGGAGAATCGGTAGCGGGCCGCGGGGAAGGGGGGAAATGGGTTGGTATTCCTTGCATAAAGGATGGATTGGGGATGTTACACGTATTTTCCGAGACGTAAATATGTAAAAGTATAGGTCATCCGCTACTGAAGCCAGGGACAACTGAGCTGAGGTGAGTCGGGCGGCTGCGAGCTGAAGAGGAGGATAGGCAGTTCGGGGTCCCGAGTCCTGCAGCGAGTCTCCTTTTTACGGCAGGTACAGCGGCAGAGGGAGTGAAGGGGATATGCACGTAGACATCTACAGACCCCCGTGTCTCTGTCTCCATCTGGTATCACAGCGAGTCGTGGGGTCCAGCCGGCAAGTCCCTGGGGTCTGATTTCGAGACAGAAGAGACAATGAGGGTCTTGACGGGCCGCGGTGATGTCTGACTGAAGAGCTGGGTAGATTGTACGACGTCTTCACCATTCTGGGGAGTTATCGCCGATATTATCTCACCGCTGGGAGCTGGGACTTATATTAAACTGTGTCGTACAACAACATAACCCTATCAATCCCAAGCTCATGGCTTTAGCCATGGCTGACAATATCGAACGGCTGGCCAAGCATAAGTATTTGAAATTGCGTGCCAATACTCCTGCACGTAATGGCTACCTCGCCCAACCGCAACCAATTCAGTAGGCTGGCTGCACGACGGGTGAGACAAGGTTTTCTATAGCAAGCCACATAAGGAGATCTGAGGATCCGTGGCGTATCATAGCATGCAGGCGGCTGCCTGGCCAGGCTGGTTGACTCCCGCTGTAGATATGCATTATTGGGGTAATATGTAACCCCTTTATTTTTGGACGGACCAGAGAGGCGCAGTGCATCATAGACACCCCAAACCGTCCGGCTGGGCCTTCACATAATAGAGGAGGGTAATACGACATACGATACAGTGCAGCCTCACCCAGCTTCCCTGGCCAATTCGGGATGCTAACGAACCGGGTGAGACATGAGATCTAAGTTGGCGTGTTATTCAGCAAGCCACAATGGGGTGATCTGGGCCGTATCTGCACAGCGAAGATGCTGGTTTTGAGTATTGGCCACTATTGGAACATCTGTAGGTTTGTGGAGTTTATTATTACCCCCCTTTCCCCAGCCAAACTCGCACTGACCTCCTTTTCGACTACAACCCCCCGCAGTCTCTCTACTCCCTGTTTCCCAAGACGCTTTACCAATGCTTCTCACTGATGTCGACGCTATCCACATCAACCCCATCTTTAAACCACCTCTCATCCTCGGTGATCGCCACATCGTTCGCACTCATCATGCGTTTCTCCATGCGTCCGTCGGGTGCGAAAGTCCAGTCTTCTAGGCCATACGTGCGGAACCACTGCCCAGAAGTGTCATGATGCTCGTACCAGAACTGCACTGCAATCTGGTGGGTTATTAGTTTCTTTCTTGTCACTCATCACACCGCTCTCCCACCCCCCTTTCCCCGCAACTGGATCCCCACGTCCTATATGGAGTGGGGTGGTGGACAGGAGCCAAGAGTTTAAACAGAGAGAATAAAACGCACCTTATTCCCCGAGAAAGCAAACAGTTCCTTCCGCAATCTATACCCACTTTCAACAAACCATTTGTGAGTCAAAAAGGCTTCGATTTCCTCACGGCCCTGCAGGAAACGGTCACGGTTGCGCCAGATAGAGTCGGGTGTGTAGGCGAGGGCAACGCGCTTTGGATCTCTGGGTGAGTGTTAGGGTATATCTTTGGGGAAGGGAAGGAACGATGGGGGAGCATGGAATTAAGGGAAAGAGCGATTGAGGAAATTCAAGAATTGGAAGGGGCGATACTGTGGGGGTGGGGGAGGTGAGGTAAAGAGGAAGGAACGAAGGGGGATGAAACGGAGGAAGGAGCGAAGGGAGATGGAGTCAAGAGGATAAATAGTAGGACAAACTTTGTATTCCACGCCGCCTGTGCGGCTTTGACTTTTTGCTTCGCGGTCTCAAGAGTGAAGGGCGGGTAAGGGGGTCGCTGGTCGGGCGAGAGTGTGGAGGTGGGCATGCTGCTTGTGGTGTCTTTTGGGATGGGCTGAGGTTATGAGGTTTTGGGGTTTATGGATTGTTTGAATTGATTGGATTGCTCGAGAGGAGGATTATTTATGTAGTTCCGAGGAGTTATGAGATGTTTATTGAGAGTGAGGCTCTAATGGAGGGGTTTACTCTTAAGATCGTGGGACGAGCGAGGGGGTATGTATGATTATTAGTCATGCATGCGTGGCTGGGGTAGAGTAAGCTGAGGAGGCCGTTTC
Organism: Pseudogymnoascus sp. BL549; assembly: GCA_001630585.1. Lineage (NCBI taxonomy): Eukaryota > Fungi > Ascomycota > Leotiomycetes > Thelebolales > Thelebolaceae > Pseudogymnoascus > Pseudogymnoascus sp. BL549. Next base: position 46,460 of record LNAR01002093.1, on the reverse strand, counting down.
GAAGATAATGTACGCGTAGCTCATGTCGCAGTGTTACAACCCGCTATAACTCACCGTAAATATAGTTTTTTGGCGGTCTCAAGCTCCCCTCTGACGTCAACCCCACCGCGGGGTCAACGCTCACCGACACCCCGACACCCCGACGACCAAACCCACGGAACAAACCCCGCTCCGTGCCGAAAGGATGCCCTCCCCTCACCTACACCTCAACAAACCCCGCGCGGCCAGCGGGATATGAACGAAAAACAACGGCCGGCCAGTGCCCCTGGCTATAACAGCTATAATTCCAAATCATCCACCCCCCCCTGTGCGCCATCTGCGGCGTTCGGTACAGCTTCCGGCAGGAACAAGGGCGCGGTGTGGAATTTCTCGACGTGACTAACACAGTAATCGACCGCGTCATAAGCCAAGACAGATGGGACCCAGTCTTTGGAGGGGTGGGCTTTTTGAGTCGTATTCGCGATGTCGGAGGAGAGGGGTGAGGGGAGGGGATTTATAAGTTTTTTATAGAGGGTTTGTAAAGACCCGGTGGTCTGGATTTTGGTAGTGGAGCTGCCCGTGACGAGCGATGAGTTATACTCTAGAATGTAAGTGACGCGGTTTGTTCTAGATTCGGGGATTGCTTGCGTAAGGGAAGGGTCCGGGGAATTGGAGATGGCCGCGTCGGGGTTCACCGATTGAGGGGTATGAAGAATGTAATCTTAGGACCGCCGAGATACATTCCACGCAGACAATGTAAACAAGAGACAATTAATTGGAATTATACTGAATCAATGAGATAAAGATAAACATAAATATCAAATTCTGATACCCTATATCTGTAGCTAACTCACGGCGCATGCATGTATGTCACACCGTTTTAGGCAAGAGGGAGACAGGAACCAGAGCAAACCGACCATCAAAGCCGGGTGTGGCCGTCCGAGTTAAGTAAGACAGAGAGTCTTACCAGTTCATGTACGGGATTGTAAATACTCGAGTAGTGTTAGTTGTCAATCACACAAAGAAAGGGCCGCATTCACATTCCATACGCAAGTCTATTTAGTACCAAACATAGTAAATATTCATATTCATAGATGACATGTAATCAATCCCCCTCCCGCTAAGCCGGTAACCCGCCAAGCACATCATCATCACCACTCTATAAAACACAAATCAAACAAAGACACCCCCACCACTCCGCCCCACCCAACCTTCTTCCACCTCGACCTTTCCAGCTTTAAATATCACCCCACCTGCTCCTCCTCTCAACAACTACAACATCAACAACTTCACAACTCAAACACAACAAAGCAACCACACTTCAACTTTCGATCTAGCTACAGATCGTAACTCAACTACAAACACACCTCAATCACATCAGCCAATCTACCAAAACAGTCATCATGTCTGCTCCTCAAGTCGGAGATGCCCTCCCGGCCGATACCAGCTTCACCTACGTTCCATACAGCCCTGAGAATGCTGATTTCAAGGCCTGTGGCACCCCAGTGCCATACAATGCCTCCAAGGGTATGTCATTTCCTCCAATTATTTAATTCAGCTTCACCACCCTCCCTCTGCTACTCCAATCCACTTCTCAGCCCCCACCTCTCAGCCCCCACCCTCGCTTCAACTTCACCCTCCACCTCACTCCGAGCTAACACTCTCTCCCTCCAGAATGGGCCAACAAGAAGGTCGTCCTCTTCTCCGTCCCCGGCGCGTTCACCCCCACCTGCTCCGTCTCCCACCTCCCCGGCTACCAAGCCGCCCTCCCCGACTTCAAGGCCAAGGGCGTCGACATCGTCGCCGTCGTCGCCTCCAACGACCCCTGGGTCATGTCCGCCTGGGCCAAGGCCTCGGGCATCAAGGACGACAGCATCCTCTTCCTGAGCGACTCCGATACCAAGCTTGCTTCGGCATGGGGATACGCTGCTGGTGGACGCACTGGCCGCTGGGCGGTTGTGTTGGAGAATGGAAAGATCACGTACGTCGGCAAGGAGCCGGGACAGGGTGTTACTGTTAGCGGTGCCGAGGCGGTGCTTGCTAAGTTGTAAGCTGAGTGGGTGGTAATGGGAGATACATGGACTTTGCATGGCTTTCATGGGGAATCTGGCATGGATTTCATGGACGAGGGGAGATAGATGATACAGTTGTTGACGATTGAGTCTACCCGCGAAGATTTCTACAATAGAGAGGATTCTGCTCTTCATGTTACTTGTGCAGCTTCGTGATCTGTGGATTTTATCGCGAGGAGAGTAGTTGGTTGGCGATGTTTACTTACCCCGCCCCCGCACCTTGCACATTGATACCAGTTGCCCAGTCACTCCCGATTACCTTCAAATATTATCCAGTAACCTCAAATAAGCCTGCCAACCTTCATTCTCCTCTCCAGCAATACCTCCACCGCCAATCCCAAGCTGTGCGGGTAGTAGCGGTACACAGCGGAACAGGTGCGTTCGAAACGTCATAGCCTTGGCGCCCCCCGCCGCCATTGATTCTCGACGAGCAGACAACTCTCAATACAAAATGCAACTCAACCAACTATAGATATTAATAGGCGAAGAGCTCTGTTTAAAATAGTAAGTTAAATAGCTTAAAAAAAATCCTCAATGTCACCTAAATATGGGCTCTTCTTGCCGTGCCATCCATGTTATTTACGTACTTGAAGGTGGATTCTTGCTTGGGATTGTAGGGGCGGCTGCAAATTGATGCTGTTGCTGTTACTGTTCTTACCGTCGATTCAAGTATACTGTCGTTGCAGTCCTGTTATCGAGGCAAATGCTGTCGTCGCCACTGTTTTCACCACCTAGCTCCAACCCATTGACACCACCGTTAGAGACAATCCTTTTTTTATTACGTGGTTCTGTGGTAGAGATTCTCAGTGAAAGTTGTCCTTGGTCAGTTTTGAAGGGGTATGACGTCTAGCAGCGTATAGGGTATGATTGGAGAGTATATATGGCTATGAGGGGTATGGAGGATGCAATAATCCAAGAACAGGGCTGAGATGCATCGACCCTGGTTGCGTGTGGGAGTTAGGGAAGATGGAATAGGTGTGCGTGTTGTATATTGTTGTTTATCCGAGTTCATCGTGGGGTTTGAGTGCCATGGAATGAGGTAGTTGTGTGATATAGAGACGTACAGAAAGTAATTGCTCTCAAAGAATGAGAGAGCGCACCTCTCACTTTGGGATAGAGGTCACGGGGCGCTGGGTGTCGTGCGTGGCCGTGATGAGTCTCTTCGGAGCACCGTGAGCAGAATCCTCAAATTTCTAAAACGTAGTAAACAGAGCATCGACAGCAGAACGTAGAGAATTCTTCAACAGCTTCAGCTTGAAAACCCAGCACCAATCTCATGTCTCGGTGTGACATTCGAGAAGAGGAAGTATAAACGGAGTCTCTGGAAATCAACGGGAGCGTAGACTCTCTTGGAAACCAACAATCGCACCGGTGACAGGATTGCAGTGACAACAACATATAATTGGGAATAGAGTGACAGTGACAACAGCACGAAACTGATAACAGAACGACACTCGTCAAGCCTGGAAACCATCGCCTTCATGGATTCGTATATCGATCGTCAGCCCTCCTCTCACAGCCCATATCTTCGTGGTAGATATTTGCTGTGCAATATTATCTTGTATCCATGCATGTTAGAAGTATTATATAATAAGACCATAGCCGTAACGTTGTGGCAATAATTCTACAAGTATTCATATAACAATTCATTCCCTCAGTGTCTGGGTGTTGGTGAGTTGTATGAGTCCCAAATGTTAGAGATAAGATAAGATTAGATCCAAACGCGTTCCCCAATCCACATTAACTTTTTGCCCTCCTCGAACAACCCAAACCACGACCTCCCCAGAGCAACCACAGCTCCACCAACCCTCCAATGGCGCCCGGAGACGCCCAAAAGCCGAGTCAAACCTCAGGCAATCCAACAAAACGCAAAGATGGCCACCAAAATCCAAACCACAAGCCCAATACCTCCCGCGTGCCCAAGCGCCAAAAGACCTTCCACGCGCGACAGATCCTCACCCAAGCCTCCGACCCCTCCCTCACCTCCGGCGAACTAAACCTCGCCTCCTTCCTGAAGGCGCGCGAATTCGAGATCTCCGCCCTGGAAGATGGCATGCGGCGCGCAAAGGGCGCACTAACGCAGCGGGCGTTCCAGCAGGTGCCGTGGGATATGCGGCGGCGCACAGCGAGCCACAATGCGAAGAGGGTGCCGAAGCGGTTGGCACGGCGGGCGAAGAGGGAGATGAAGGAGGATAATACGCCGACTGTTGTTGCGAGGCGGCGGAGGCCGGGGACGGCGAGGGGGAGGGTGAGGAAGGAGGGGTTGGCGAGGATGAGGATGCTTGTCGCGGCGACGAGGACGAAGAAGGAAGGGGAGAAGAAGGGGGATGCGGGGGAGACAATGGATGGGGTATTAGGTAGGAAAGCGAGGCCGAAGGCTACGACGGGGGTGTTGAAGCGCCCACCGAGACCGGAGTCGAAGTTCAGGAAGAGGCAGATTCATAAGAGCTGGTTACCGACACATATGTACCATGCGAAGAGGGCGACTATGACAGCGCCGGGGGACCCGCTGTGGAGGTTCGCGCTACCAATTACGCCAACGCAGAAGTGTTATAGGCCGACGCATAGGGCTGGGGGTGAGAGGGGTGCGCTGGCTTGGGATATGAGTTATATGAGCACTATTGGGTTTGAGGGTACCGCTGAGGCTTTGGAGAGGGTCATAAAAGCACTTGGTGTTGACTTTGATGGAAAGAAATCCGAAAAATGGAGAGAGGGGAGAAGAACTTGGAGTGGTTTACTGAGTAGAGCGGACCAGGCGCAACGGAAGCAGATTGGGCCAGCAACTATTATCTGGTGCGCACCTCCATCTTCAGAAGAGACTGAGGACGTACAAACCGACAAGCCTAAGAACGCCAAAAAAATACCTCGACGCCGATTATTCATACGCATACATCCAGCTGCGTTTCTAGAGCTGTGGGACGAGGCCCTTCGGGTCTCAAAAATGCAATATCCCATCGTGCATGTGGAAGATCTGCGATTTGACATTGGAAGCATAGAACTTACAGGGCCCAGTGCAACAGAGGCGCTGATCGGGACTTTGCACCGTTTTGATGAAAAGGCAACAGAGCACGGAAGCGTCTTCAAGTCTTTGGCAGGCGTAACCAATGCCGCATCCTTACCGCCTAATGCCCTTCTCTCGTTTTCGATGCTAGACCCTCGACTACGATACCCACCTCGAAAAATAGATCTCCCGAAGCCGAGCGATGAACAAGCAGCATTCGCACTTCTACAAACCCTCGCCACTTGGCCCGCCGATAATCTCGCTCCATCGCCATCTCTATTCGACCGCGACGTCCGTCACAAAGCTACCAGACTACCTTCCCAGAAAGCTTTAAACCGCCGCAAATCCCTCGCACCCCCTGGGGCCTTTCCACCCCTCACCCCCAACGATCCCGCTATCCCAGTCCTCCTCTATCCATCTCGAACCTCCGCCTTATCCTCCGCGCAAGGTACCTGGACTCTCATAGCACCCTGGAAATGCATCTCGGCGATCTGGTATCCGCTGCTGCATTTCCCGCTCTCATGCGGCGGCAACCCGCGTTTTGCAGGTCTGCAGGAGCTGCGGCAGATACGATTTGAGCGCGGGATGCCGTGGTTCCCGGGTGACTTCCCGGGAACCAATGCTGGCTGGGCGTGGGAGGAGAAGGAGAGGGCAAGGAGGAAGAAGGAGTGGGATGCAAGACCGAAGGGAAAGAAGGTTTCCTGGCAGACTTTGGATCTGGGCGCTGGCCGCGTGGGAGAGGTTGGTGTCGGGTGGGCTTGCGACTTTGAGAGATTGATGGGGGTGGAACCTCGGGACGAGATGGAAGATGTGAAAGCAACTTTGAGCACCGATAAAAAGGCAGATGCAGTCTTGGAAACGACCAAGCCGGCTCCGATCCAGCAGATAGATTCGAAGGAGTTTGCATCTCTTCTCTCAGAACCTAAACTACAGATCCCAGGCGCTTCGGTGGCTACCGTCCGGGTAACACTATTCTCCCGCGGCGTGCCTCAGCCTTGCGCTCGAATCTACCGCCTCCCCATCGTCTCAACAACTTCCGTAACATCGATGGACCCCCAAGCTACGTCAAACACCGCAATTATTACCACTACCCCCTCATTATCTACATCCGCCACACCCGCGGACATTCGCACGTCCTGGCTAGCCATCGTCCCACCCAGCACCAAAAAATCCACAAAACCCAAACCAACCAACCCCCGCGCCACCAAACTGCCTCCCACTGCTACACCCGCGGAACGCTCCCGTGCACTCGCGCAGGAGCTCATCCAGACCCCGCCTTTGCCGTACCCACCACCGGTGCCGGAGCGTGCACACCCGCTTGTACCGGGTGAGGAGGACCTGATTGGGTTTGTGACGACGGGAAATTTCAACCTCGCTGCTGGGGCGGGGACAGGGATCGGGGCGCTGGGCGTGGAAAGGGTTGTGGGAGGTGTGAGGAGTGGAGGGAAGTGGAAGGGGACGAGGGGGGAGAGGTTGTGTGTTGTTAGGGGGGCGGGAGAGAGTGTGGGGAGGTTGGGGTGGTGGGAGGTGATTTAGGGTCGGTTTGAAACTTTGGAGAGGTGAATAGTAATTTTAGCTGCCATAGATGGCTTACTTCGACACTTGATACCGGATAGTTATAGATTTTAGAAGAAATGTCTGGAATACTATCGATTCACTACTGTTGGCGTGCATCATTGCAACAGGAGTGTTGTGGCATGTCGATGTTTCTCAGGCACTAACTCTTATCGTTACAGTATGGCGAATGTGCCATGCCACAACATCTCTCCCCAGCCATCGCAACTTTAGTTGTTTGGCCATGTAGCCATGATCCCCTACTCAACTCTCTTCCATTCCACATGACGCTCAAAGCCTGTGAAGGTAGACCCCAAGAGCATAAGAAACTCTTCCTTATCTCCCTTTTCTCCTAGCTTTAGCTTCAGCCGGGTTGGCCACTTCTCAACGACAGTGTGAACCTCTTTCATCTCAACGTTCAATTCGGCAGAAATCTGCTTGAACTTGTGGTAAACCATGTACCTAATAGACAGTCAGCTTCAGTTCGCCAATTGTCCCGATTATGATATTACCTTTCGAAATGCGTATCCACATCGGCGACTGTGTCGCGCGCATCCCACCTTCTCATCATACCTGGGCTACTTGGTGAAAGCAGAGAGGAAATGTCCAGCGGAAGATATTTAATGATACGCTCATCACCAAGACCTTGGCTATCAGTATTTTCGATTTTAGCTACCTCCTTAACTGCGTTGATAAACGTCGTAATGAACGTAGCGTGCGGGTTCTGTTGTGTCGATTGCAGAAGTGGAGATAGTTTAGCAAGAGTATTGCGGATTCCAAGATAGTGGGAATCGGAAATATTGGCCGCCTTTCACTACATTAGTATGAGCAACGTCAGTGTCTGATAACGTACCTCTATTCTTGCGTATCTACCCTGTTCAAGAGTGTGGGGCAGTTCTTTTGCGTCAACGTTATAGAGGTCGAAGCTAACGCGGGTTTCCTTGAGGCGACCCAGAAACTTGTCTAACAATTTGTGAAGAAAAAGGAACAGTTTACCGTACCAGTCCTCTGGCGCTGGAGATGATGTTTGTTTGACATCCGAGGTTAGCCATCCCCCAGAGGGGTTGGCTTTGTCACTCATTGCCCATTTCTTAGAACTGGAAAATAACGTTCTGCATCGTGGGAGTCAATATTATTGAGGGTGCCAGGGAGGTAGCAGACACTCACGGGTTTGGCACATCAAGGGCACTGCGTGGATGTCCAAAAGGTAACACTAATCCATCTTCTCGAAATCTTTGCTTGGAAATGCGCATCGCTGGAGATGCCTCTTTATAGTACCACCTGTCTCGATAGTCGGCCCTCTCAGGAGCAAGCATCACGGCTCTGCGAATCTGTGTAGCATACTCAGACGTCATACCATCTGGTACGTCGCAAAATACACGAAGCCGATGCCACTCCTCCTTCTTCAGTACGAGGCGAAGAGTCTGGCCTGCTGAGAACTCCCAGGTTTTCGCCAGGACAGCGTTTGGTGGCCTACCTGCAGTGCGCATGCACACCTCCACGATCATTGGTTTCACTCTGTTTTGGAGGAGAGAGTAGACGCTGGAGGGAATGGATGCAGAATACCAGACATGGATCAATGCCTCTGCGATGTCTGGTGGCACATTGGTTTCCCCAGCCTCATTGCATCCAGCAGTGTCTTGAGATGTAAGGGCCAGAAGGAGTAAAATAGCGTTCCTCGCAACGACATCAAAATCTAGATCATTTATAGCAATGTTGAACTGTTGAGTCATCCCCTTTGGGATATTTGCAATTGTTTTCACAACATGGCGTAAATCTCCCGAGGCTGCAGCATGTTAGTTAGTGTATGCTCTGAGAGTTCGGCGGAAGATTTACCTGCAAATAGCAACGAGATGCCCTCCGTATAGCCAAGGCCTTCATTCTGTTTCAGTTTCAAGACGTCAAATGCCGGCGTATTCCCCCACAGGTATTTATCACCTCCGAACGGGTTGTGGAAGTTTGAAGCAGCTGCATTTGTCTCCCACGCAGGTTGGCGACCTTCACGGTAATATGCTGGCTGCCACTTCTCCTTGCTCATAGGAGACTTGCAAGATTTCTTGTGCTCTGGCCAGTGAGTTTGTTGGCAGGTTCGCGAGCAATACTAGCATGTGTTAGTGTGCAATAAGTATGACTGCTTACGGAGGATAGAGGGGCGCCGACCACAACAAGTCTGCAACTTGAACACGAGTTATTTCCGGGTTTCTCGCAAGGATTTGAACCAGAAGTCCAGTTTCCACAAGCGGGGAGGAGAACTGGAGGAGCACTCATAATGTTGGCGTGTATTCAGAGAAAGTATTTTGTGGAATAGAATGGACTTAGTGCTGGCGTAAACATAACAGAACCTGGTGCAAGCAGGCGAGCAATAAAATAATTTCAGAGGCTGTTACCGTACTAGGGTATGGAGAAACGATATATCATCGCCTTTAGCTGTTGGATTCTTTGTTAAGAATATTAGAGAAGGTGACAACACATATGGGTACACGCATAAAAGCCACCACTGTTTTGTTCAGTCCAACTCTCATCTCTTGGCTACAGGGTTTAGCGCCGGGATGACTGCTAGGGGCTTGCCGACCCGTATGTCAAGCCTGTCAAGCTCTTTTACAAGTGCCATTCGCTGCTGCGGTTGCGTGACTAGTGCTGAGTCATTAGGCAACACTATATGCGGCGTACATAATCTGTCAAACTCATATAACGAAATCTAAGCCAGAGAAGGGGTGAGAAATATTGCTCTTAGATGAGCCGCATTGCATTTCTCGCCTTTACCAAATAGTTAGAGGAATAAACCCCTCCCATCGCACCTCTGCTCATCCATGCAGGGCTACGCCTGCGGGGCCGTCGATGTCAATAGCTCCTGGTCCCACCCCCGCTTCACGAATAGCAACATGAACCCTCTTCAAGAGACGCAGGCAAACGGCGGTGCCCCCCAGCCCCCTCTCACACAGGCCGATGATAGCTGGACCAACACCAGCTGGACAGTTGACAGCGCCGATGTATTCGTTCGCTCGGGTCCCAATGGGCTGAACCGTTTCGCGCCCTGGGGACCTGGGGGACCCAAAGGGTTTGACCCGGCCCCCACCCCCACCCCCGAAAACGAGTGAGCTCCCATCCAACGCATCCCTTAGCACGGAACTAACTACTCCCGCGATAGACCCTTGCGCGTAGAACCCATCTTTCCGCACCCGGCACATTCTATGCCGGTCCCGGAACTCGTATTTGATTTCCGGATGAGTATCAAGCATGGTCCGTATGTGCGGCTCGGCACTACGAGTGCAGAGATCAAGAACTGGATCCCTATTAGCGAGGGCACGTGGTCTGGGAAATTGGGGTCGGGGAGTGTTCTCGTAGGTTTTACTAAATCCATTTTACGTTCCCCATCTTCCAGCTTGTGTAAATTTTCAGCGAGTTGGGTGTGAGAGCGGGGCAAGGAGTAGGCTGACTTGCCAATGCAGCCAGGTGGCCATGCGGCACATACCGTCCACAATATATCATGCGTGTCAGAATTGAAGATGGAGTACCTCATTCAGACGTTTGACGACCCGCCTGCGACGATAGCTGTCCGTGTAGAGGCTAGCAGGACGGGGCCGCCAGAGGTGCTGAAGATGCTGCGTCCAGGGTGCCAGGAGGGGGTTGACCCGAGAAGGTACAAGTTCCGATTTTCTATGAGGATGGAGACGGATGATGAACGGTATGCGGAGAAGGTGAACTTTGCGCTGTGGGTTGGGAGTGGGGTGAAGAATGAATGGGAGTTTGTCTATGAGTGAGTCTCCACATTTCTCTTTTTTAAGGCGCCTGGCGAAGATAAAACCGCTTGCTGACTGTTTTTGTAGTGCCTATAGAGTACAGTGACGGAGCCGCAGAACTTGCTTCGCAGGGGAATGTAATTAGTCTGTGTAATGTACACTAAATTTTGTTGGTAAAACGGGAGCCCCTTTACGGTTTGCAAGAGCCGATCCATAGAACCACTGGCAACTATCTTCAATTGGTCCCAGCACCAGCTCTATTTGATCCTGCCACCTAGCAAATGATAGCGTATTGATTCCGGAAGCCTGGTTTTCATCAAGTCCATTCCTCATTCCAAGCCTAGCTCCTCATTACACCAAGCCCGCTATTATAAATGTTCCATTTGCCAAATACTCACAGAGTCACCACCACCTTCTGTGCCGATACACCCTTCTTGCTAAGCTCAAACGCCTCCTGGATACTTTCCAGTCCCTGCCCACCCTCCAAAGGCTCCGGTGCACACTTATACGCGCCCTCCTCCAATGCCTTTGGTAGGAAATGCTCAAACACAGCCGGTCCAACCTCATTATCCTTCAGATCGCTCCCGAAGATAAACTTCGCGCCCACCCCCTCAGGCAATTGCGTAGGATCAAACTGCACCGCCATAGCCACAAACTTGCGGCCCTCGCTCCCGACCACAACGTCCACGCATGCCTTCGCCACGCCCACATTAACCGCTGGGTCCGCGCTGCCGATAGCTAGAGCGCCGGCAGACTTCTTGCCTGTGAATGCAGCGATAATATCTGCTGTCACAGTCGGGCTGTTGTAATCAAACACGGTAGCCGCGCCGTGTCCACGGACATAATCGAAGTTCTTGGGCGAGCTTGTAGTGATGACCTCGTATCCTGCAGCTACAGCGAGCTGGATGGCATTGCAGCCAACGCTGGTGGCGCCGCCCCAGATGAGGATGGTTTCGCCCGTAGGCTTTGGTGGCACGGTTGGGTGCTGAAGTGCAAGATAGTCTTTCTGGAATAGCCCGCAGGCGGCGGTGGAGATAGCAAGTGGGATGACGGCAGCTTGCGAGTAGGTGACTGAGGCGGGGAGGGGGGATGTCACCACCTCGGCGACGACTGAGTAGGTCTGAAATGCTCCCTGAGTGGTACCAGTGGTGAGTCCCGCGGCTGTTGCGACGACGCGATCGCCGGGTTTAAAGCGGGTGATTGAGGAGCCGACTTCGACAACCTCACCAGCGATGTCAGAACCGAGGATGGTGGGATACTGGATCCATGGGAATAGGGCTGCTCCCATTAGCTGGATGCCCCAGTCCACCATGTTGATGCCTAGAGCATGATTGCGGACGACGAGTTGTGTGGGAGAGGGAGCGGTATATGGTGCGGGGCCGACAGTGAGAGATGGGGATTTTTCGGCGGTTAGCCAAGCTGCTGTGTTGGTTGGAGACATGATTATGATCAAGACTATACTGTGCTATCAAAGTAGATGTTATAGGCTTGATGATATGTAAGCTTGTTTCATTTGTAGTTGGAGCATGAGTTCTGTGAGTTATATATCAGGCGTCGCGTGGGGTCGGTCGAAAAACGGGTTTAACTGATCCTATCGGATTTTAGCAAATTATCTCCACGGCAGGTCCGCGTTTGTAATGCTCTGGAGTATGGTATGCCATGGTAGAATTATCTGCACAGCGGCGTAAGTTACTCTATGCAGAATACGTAGAGAAGGATCGGCAAGTTAGACCAATTCCATCTTGGCGACTTCCATGGGGTCTGCATTGATGACGCAGGTCGTGTCACAGTGATAACTTTGGAATCTGCGGTTAACTATTCCAGTCGTGATTTACGATTCAGGACCTCGAAAATACAACAAATATGCAATGCACGGTAAATAAAAGGCAAAATATACAGGAGTCTCAGATTAGCATACTCTAGTGGTCGATCTTGAGGGAGAAATCGACATGCGGCACGCCCTGGTGAATAGCGCTCGTCGAAATGATATCGATATCTGCTTCTGTTAGCCAAAACTTCGAATCCAATACATAACAACCTAATCTTACCATTACACACATACTCCTTCACATTGTCCCTTGTAAGCCCTCCACTGCACTCCAGCAGAACCGCCTTCTTCCCCTCCAATCTTCCCCGTATCGACTTCGCCGCAACCTTCAACCCCTCACCCCCAAAGTTATCCAGCATCACCACATCCGCGCCCGCCGCAATCGCCTCATCCGCGCCCTCCTCGCTATCAACCTCCACCTCGATCTTAAGCGCGAACCCGCCCACCTTCCGCGCGGCCTTGACAGCCTCCGTTATACTCCCCCGCGCCCAAATGTGGTTATCCTTGAGCATGATCATGCTCGACAGGTCATGTCTGTGCGCATCCGCCCCGCCAACAAGCATGCCATATTTCTCGACCACCCGGAACCCCGGAGTCGTCTTGCGCGTCCCAGCAAGAATACCTGTATATCCGGCACCCCGCACAAGCTCCACCATCTCGTTACTCGCCGTCGCAACACCTGAGCACCTCGCCAGCGCATTGAGTGCCACGCGCTCGCCCAGCAGAAGCTGCCTTGTTGGCCCGGACACGGTCGCGACGCGGACGGGGTTTCCCGCGGTGGGCGCAACGGCAGCGCCCTCTGACAGGTGCCAGGTTACCGTGCAGCCGCATTGGGTGAAGACTTCGGTGAAGAAGGGCACGCCGGCGAGGATGCCATTCGACTTGGCGAAAAGAGTTGCGGTGCGGGGTGAGGAGCCGACGACGTAGCCGGCGGGGTCGAGGGAGGGGCAGTCTTCGGCGAGCCAGCTGGTGATGAGGGATTTGTAGGAAGAGGGGAGGAGGTCGGCGAGGTCGGGGGAGGACATGATGGTCGTTGCGGCCGTTGAGGTCGTCGTAATGCGTCGATGGGCTGTAGATTGACGGGTGATAGGTGTTGTTGTTCTGGAGGTTGTTGAAGTATGACTGGAGTTAAGTAGTTGTGGGATGCTGCGATGATTGGCGCAGTTTCTCGGCGGGGTCGGGTGCTTGTAGTGGGGTCATTGTGCCCAGACATCTGGCGGGGTCTAGCGTGGTGCCGCGGCAGATCCGGCGACGACACTTTTTATCACTTGGCATCTTATCCTTTCACGCCGGGGCTGCTATGAGCAAAATCGACGAGTTTTAACTTCAAATACTGTAATTATATATCAAAGCTTCTCAATATTTTAGTTACCACAGGTTGAGCTACAAAGGGTGCGGCGGTTGGGAAGGAGCGATGGAGAATTTGGAGTCTCAAGAGGGAAGGCGCGAGCTAGAGTTGGTGGATTTACATTGGGAAGGAGCAATGGGCAGAGGCAGTTAAGAGCGAAGTCACAAGCAATGAAAACCCAAGAATCTTTCTATCCCATAAAATTTTCATTAAAGCTCCCATATGTGCAGAGAATACGTACGAGTACACGCTATATACCACCCAGGCCAAACAACATAGTCGTGTCGAATATAAACCAGCGCAAAACGTAAGTAACATGGTAAAACATGAACAATGCAAATGCAAATAAATCCCAAATCCCAGTTCGGACACCAAACCCGGCGGGCCGCTTCTACGATATACGTGTGGCTCCGCAAAAACGGGGGGCCGTTTTAGCGACACTGCTCAAGCCCATCTTGGAAGGGTGAGTGAGAGAGTATGCTGATAAAATTATGCTCCGTGAAGGAACAAAGAGAGAACAAGTCTACAACGCATGTCCGTGCGTTGTAGCCTCGTTATCCCTGTATGGCTCGCCTTTCTCGGGCGACACCTCCATGTCGGGTGTCGCGGCATCGAGGGTCGGATCGACCTTCCCTGTGGAGCTTTCGTTGCTGCGCACAGTAGTCATCTCCACCACCTCATCGTCCTCGCGCCAGAAATCACGTTTGCCGCGGGCCGCGCGCACGACCCACGGAGGCAGAACGCCTCCAACGAGCTTGTACGTCCAGGGCTCCTTGTGGATCTTTCCGGGTGGGACCAAGCGGCCGCCAGAGGCCTTCTCGATGATCCAGACGATGGTGTTGATGATGATGTAGGTGATGATTCCGCCGATGAGACCGTAGGCGATGGAGTAGGTGAAAGGCATGACGGCAAGGGTGACAAACGCCGGGATGGCGTCTCCGGGGTAGCGCCAGTTAATTGCGGCGGCGGCTTTGCACATCATGGAGCCGACGATAACGAGAGTGCAGCCGGTGGCCCAGGGTGGGATAGATGCAAAGATCGGGGCGAAGAAGATGGAGATGAAGAAGCAGATGCCGGAGGTGATGGCGGTGAGACCAGTCTTGCCGCCTTCAGAGATGCCGGCACCTGATTCGATGAAGGCGGTAACGGGGGAAAGGCCGAAGAGAGAGCCAATTGTGATGCCGAAGGCGTCAACCATGTAAGCTACTGCAGAGCCCTCGAAATCCTGAGTGACGGGATCAATCGCACCAGCAAGATGGGCCATGGAGTAGAGCGTTCCGGTACAATCCATAATATCGACGTAGAGGAAAGTGATGAATGCAAGACCAAACTGTCCACTAGCGCCCTTCAGGTTCCAGTGCAGAACATTGAGTGTCTTCTCGATTGGATGGAAGGTGACGACTTGTTTGAAGAAGTCGAACATCTCATCTCCAGCAGGCGTGTGGGGGAAGTACGTGACAGCTGAGTTACGCGGCCAGGAGGTGATCGCAACGAGAGCGATACCAGCAATAATCGCGCCCTTAACTCTGTACATGAGCAGGACAGCTGTAAGCATGCCGCCGCAGAAGATCCCGATCCACATGGTGGGGGAGCGCATCTTAGTCGAATTGGGGCAGATTCCATCAACCATTGTGGATGCAACGCAGCCGGCAAGTTCGACGGGTGTGTCCTTCGCGCCAGTGATGAGGCCGATTCCAGCGCTGTAGCCCAGTCCAATAATAGCTGGAGGATATTAGCATCCGCTGTCTAGGTCTCAGGGGCCGAAGGTACTTACTCAAGTAAAGTCCAATGCCAACAGACGAGGCCAGCTTGATGGACGATGGAATAGACCTAGCGAGCCATTGGCGCAGCCCCAGCAGCGAGAGTCCCACAAACACCAGTCCCTCGACGAAAACTGCAGTGAGCGCAAGGTTATATGAGACAGGTCCCGATCCGTGGAATCCGACGACAGTGTATGTGAAGTAGGCGTTCAGACCCATTCCAGGCGCAAGGGCAATCGGCATGTTCGCGCAGAGGCCCATCATGACGGAGGTGAGGGCGGCAATGGCAGCAGTACCAGTGACAAAGTCGCGGTGGATGATCGCAAGGCAGGTCTGGTAGCCTGGGTCGTCGTCGCAGCTCTTCATGCCCGCGGGGCACTCGCAGGGGCCGCCGCTATCGGTGAGGATGCCGGAGTTGACCTAAACTTCGTCAGTTGGCGCTGGGTGGGTTGAGGTAGAGTGGCATACCGAGATGATGTAGGCCATGGCGAAGAAGGTCGCCAGGCCGGCTCTGACCTCAGTCAGGAAACGCGAGTCCTTCCTCTCATAGCGCTGTGGGGTGTTAGACTTGAGCGGCGCAGGCGCAATGATCGGGTACTCACATGTCCTGAGCCCTCGAGACGGAAGCGGCGACCAACGATGCTCCTCGCAACACGGTCATTGATGATCTTCGCGTAGTCCTTCATGTTGGATGTTTCGCGTCAGAGAAGCTGTCCGGCGCAAACTCTGGAGTGCAAGAAGCCAATATCCCAGCGCCTAGGCAAGGGAAGACGGCTGTTTATGTAGAAAGTCAGCGTCTGAGAGCCGGCACTCGAGGGACGCGACTATGAAAATTCGGCGCGAATGAGTATGGAGAGGCAGGAGCAGTTCATGCGGCCATGAGAAGAGAGGCTTAAAGAAGTTTCTCGCGACGGTTCCGGCCGAGATGGCTTATCTCGATCTTATGCAGCCCATGAAATTGGGATTGGAAATGACTTACCACGCACAGGATCACACACAATGGGGGGCCTGCAAAGGTTATGCACGGAAAAGCTTTTAGTTTTCTTCTGACATGAGATAAGACTAGGCCTGAAGAGGCATTAAGTCGAATTAAATGGCAGAGCTAGTTCGGGCTAAGTTGCTTTTAGAACGGGGACGCCGGGCTATTCGGGCTTCTTTTGGTGGAGTTCGGTGAGGATCCGGCCAAGTTAGATAAACTAGGTTGAACTAGGGTCAAATAGGGTCAGCTAGGGTATTAAGTGCGGGGAGCAGGCACGCGAGGACCACAAGCCAATGGATACCATACCGCGGTCTAAGGCCAGTCAGAAAGGAGTAATAAAGTTAGTCCGGGAATAGTAAGTGCGTAGTGAGAAAGTAGTGTGGAAGGCGGAAAGGACGCGTCTAGAGTGGAGAGTGGAGATGAGAAAAAGATAAGGGAGATGAACGGACGACGGGAATAGTAGAAAGAGAATGTCGGGAATAGTAGGTGGGGAGATATACTGTAAAAGGGAGAAATAAAGTACGGTATGGGTTTACTTGTACCTGGAAAGATGGAGGCACAACGTCGGGAGAGCGGCAACGTGGGGGCGTTGATGATTCATGCGAAAGCGCAAACAAATTTTCCCATGTTGTAATGGAAAGATCTTAGAACCCATAACCATGCAAACTAATGGTCGTTACTGCCGAAATCCCATGCCGTGTACTGTACTATACATAGTATTGTAAGTACCGTACTCTAAGCTGCAGTATGCGACAATCCCTTCCCAGCGTCGAGGGCCGGTAGCGTCAATATAAAACGAAATAAAGCAAACAAGGCGCAAAAAACAATAAAAAGAACGATAAAACAATAAAACCGACATACCATGGCAGAACAATCCCCATCTGGGTTCAAACCTCGGCTCGTATCCAGCACCCTGCCACCGAACCGCCACCAACCGCCACCCCACGCATCGGCGAATCGGCGCTCCGCCCTTATCTCCCCCCCGTGCCGCCTTATCATATCTCTGCCCATCCACCCCAATCACCAGAACGGCCACGACCACCCCCATTGGCACCGTCCTGTCTCAATCATTTCCCCGCATTACGGGACTCCCCGTTGGATCTGCGCTGGAGATGTTCTGATACGAAGGACTGGCGGAATGTGGCGAACGCCGGAATGGGTGGTTGTTGATGCTACAGCGTCTGAGCTGTGCGGATGGTGCGTGTGATAGGTGACCTCGCGGTGATACGGCCACGCGGGGCTGTGCGACTCGGGAGTATCAGATGAGTTCAGATTCGCCGAGCTTACCGAACCTTCTTGCGTATTTGCCACAAATGCTGTATGCAGGTGTTGTACAAGAGTTGTCACGGGTAAGTTACACAGAAGTTTCCCCGTGCTAAGTCCGCTGGTTGTTTGCGGGCGAAGCAGTAGGTGGCACAGCGCTCGGAGGGACTCTTACTTCCTTGTGCTTATCTTGATGCTTGGTCATGGAATTGTGTGTCTCTGTTTCTTTTTCACTCGCGTTCGTCCTTGTTGCTTGTTAGTGACCTTGCTTTTTTTTTACTGCGCAGTAAGTTGTGCCTTGTCCCTTGATTTGTATCCTGGACAACTGAGGAGGTCTGCTGTTGGAAAAGGAGATGCAGCTGAGGATATGAAGCTGGGGAGAGACATGGTGATGAGAGAGAGTTGAATGAAGGGCTCAGGGGAGGCAGGAGCGTGAAGCCCAGGGAAGGCGCGATCAAGAGGCTCAGGAGATGCAGGAACAAGGAGTTTATGGAAGGCGCGAACGATAATATCATTGAAGGCACCTTCCATCAGCCACTCCCGTCTGACTTCGCCATTCACTCTCGCCACTGAGCCCCGTCTCCCGTCAACCCTGACGGCTCAAGTCTCGGGCGGTTCCTATCCTCCCCATTCCCATCTGTTCCACGAAGAGTATCATCAACATCTTCCTCCTCATCATGATACTCTTCTTGCACCCTCGCGCCCTCCCCGATCAACAATCTCTCGTTATCCCGACCGCCATGTGAATTCTCGGGGTCACCAGACTCCGCACCTCCCAAGAAACGCATCCAAGCAGGTCGAGCCCATGTCGCACTCCTCATTTGTGTGCCCAGAACGACGATCTGAAAGAATTAGCAAGCTGACATATCAACGGCATCTGAGACTAATGATGGACAAGAGCTCTCAGCCAGGACCCAGAAAAACCACGCACCTTCACCGCAAAAATTGCTACAGCAACCCCAACCAACACCCCTGCCATCTTTTTCTCCTCCTCTCCCCAAGCCCGTCCACATGCAATCTCCCTCCCAAAGGTTGCCTGACACTGTTCTGATCCTTTGCGGTTGTCAGACCCCCCACGCGGAAATGGCCAAGCGCGGTCCACCACGCTATTAAATCCGCAGCACGACCATCGATCTTGAATTCTCCTTATAGCATCCGCATCTTTAGCACGGTAGAGTTGCGACCAGCGCTCCTCAAGGCCGCAGCCTCCGGGGAGGTATGTGAGTGCCCATGTCGCAAGGGCAGTTTCGAGGGTCGTGAGGAGGGTGAGAAGAGTGGTGAAGGTAGGAAGGTTGGAGGGACGGAGAAGGCGGGTGAGGTAGGTTGTTGTGAGGGTGGTGATGACAGGGAGGAGGGTAATGAGGAGTGGAAGGGTGATCGGAATGGGGAGAGAGAGGAGGCGGATTTGGGTGTAGGCGTAGCTGGTGATGTTAGCTTTTATAGGTAAGGTGCGAATGGGGAGCATGGAGAACGTACCCAGCGAGGGCTGTTAGGAGGGCGACGGCCTGCAATGATGATGTTCGTGAGAGGGTCGCTCTGAGCCAGGAAATAGAACCAGAAGACTTACAAAGGCACCTGTTAGTATCGCGATTTGAACGAAGGCCATCGTGGAGATGTGTTGCTCGTTTGCACGTCCTGGGAGGGAGCCTTGCAAATCAAGAGGCAGAAATAGATCGATTTTCGACGATAAGCTATGCAAAGATTGTCTTTCAGTATTATGAGATGTCCCTGGAGCTAGCCTACAGTGCGGAGC
Organism: Pseudogymnoascus sp. BL549; assembly: GCA_001630585.1. Taxonomy (NCBI): domain Eukaryota; kingdom Fungi; phylum Ascomycota; class Leotiomycetes; order Thelebolales; family Thelebolaceae; genus Pseudogymnoascus; species Pseudogymnoascus sp. BL549. Next base: position 27,183 of record LNAR01002093.1, on the reverse strand, counting down.
TGTGATTCATTTGATGGAACAGAAGAAACTCGTAGAGTAGCGGGGAGGGTGATAACGTTGGCAAGGCTGAGCGCCAAGTCGTCCTGTCCCAACCCTTGCCTAAACTACGTACTGCTTGACACGTTTGCAATCCATATCCTGATTCTGGTCGCAAGGCTATCGGTTTAAAAATTAGAGAGGTAAATGAGTGGTACAAAAACCTAGAAGTGCTGTGGCTACTTATTCTTGTGGTTTTGCGTCGCTGTATTTGTTAATGAGCTACCCGACCTGTCGGATGCATTGTCGGGATTGTATAGGGATGAACTGGCGGCAGAAAACTTACTTTGGGTGAATGTGATCTCGTTTTGATGGATATTTTTGAGGGGTTATCATAGACGAGAACTGTTACAGCTATTTAGAGCAAAATAAGATATATAGTGTAGTAAAACTCTTGATTAGAATATATCACTTCCCCCTAAATTTAATCGGAATCGGAATAATCAGTATAATAGTCGACAAAAACCTCCTCCTCTGTCGTTACATCTCTGCTATCCTCCTCAGCCAATTTCACCGCATCAGTCTTTTCCCATTTGTCTAAACCCGCCCTCTGCTTCTCCGACACAACAAATCGCTCCTCGTACGCAGCTCGAACCACCTTCCTTGTTCTCCACTTGAAAGTGCTTGCATGCGAGACGACATACAACACCGCGTTGTAGACTTTCATGCTGTCCTTCATCTCGTCCTTGAATTCACCACACAACATCAAATGCAACAGTTTATAGGCTGCGTCGCGAGCCTTCGACTTATTACACCCGATCCTCTCGTAGTTGTCATATTTGTCCCCATATTCGCCTTTGCCAGATTTCAGATTGGCGATGATCTCGCCGAGGGATTGGCCGCCTATAACATCAATGCAGAGGAACTCGTATGTGTCGCAGAGAGCGTGGTGTTGGGCAAGATCTGGGGGGAGGGATCGGAAACACTGGCGAAATCCCGATTTGATTCCCTTCAGAGCCACATCGAAATGGGCGATGGGACCGTGGATGAGATCTTTCGGTTGAGTTTGGGCTTTTGTTTCGAAATTGACGAAGGATGATAGGTATGGTATTTTGGACAGGTCGACGTGGTAGTCCTTGTCCCCAATCTTGATAGGGGTTGTTGCTGAAGACTGTGGAGGCTATAATAGAAAGCAATATCAGTTCAGTCGACCTTCATTAACTTCAAGAATTTCACTAACCTCCGTCACTTTGAGGTTTTTTAAAAGCTCGCCAGCATCTTCCATTCTGAAAACTTTCGAATATGTCAGCTTTGTGCATCATAATACAAGCTATTGGGATACGATAGAACTGATCCGTACTATTCCTATGTGAAGATCTCACTGGTCAGGACTTGGTCGTGGATAGAGCGAAATTAATTTGGGAATCAGGTGAAGGCTGTACAGAACGGATATAATAATCTTTGGCAGAAGCTGTCTTTTCGGATACTTTTATAGAGCAGGCTGAATCCGGTTATTCATTACGCTGTGTAGCTGCTCTAAAATAAGCGCTCCAACAGAAACACTGGTTTCAAACGGTTGTGATAATGTTTGCTACAACGAGGAGACGCTTGCTGTACTGATACGTCTCTGAATTCTGCGGAATAAACAGTTCGCGGTGTGCAATTTTAGGCGGCAGGCATTTTAACTTATATGATTGCTGTTATTACCAACTTGGCTATTTTTGATACTGTAATTCCCATATTTTTCTTGCAGCCTTGTGGTTCTTCTATTGCAAACGGGGTGATGGCCGGACCGGATAAAAGGCGTCAACCAACATGGTTGCTCTCCGAAGCGCGCGCGTCATACATATCACCAAGCCTGGGTGATGGCAGCCTTCTCATTGATGATAACATCTCAAAGTGCTTGTGACTTACTTTCATCACGTTTGCCTATTTTAACATCCGATGGGTCTTGTGAGTCGTTTCCCAGCGCCTGTTGGCTCCAACATCTCTGTGGCCTCGTTGTGCTGCCTCAAGTTGGTTCAGCCTCGCTCGTGACTGCAATGGGCCAACATGGCGACCGAGTCGGTCGCCCGCCTTTGTCGTCGTGAGAATTATAAGTTCCAAGCCTGTGGCGCAGTTGGTAATGAACCGGTATCATATATGCCACTTATCTCTTCATTATAAGAATAATTTGAACGCCACATCTCAAGAAACTCATAATTAGCGATTGCTAGGACATTCATATTCTCATATCTTGCCCTCAATATTTACACCCTACTCATCATTATCAGCCACACCATGAACGGGCACTACTCCGACGGAGGACTCTACATAGTCCTCTCCCCTCTCGGCGGCGGACACTGGCACCACGCACTCTACATCCACGTCTCCCACCCCTACGGCATGCACTACCAGCTCAAACCCGCGACTTCCACGACCCCACCAACCCTCTCCGACCATCTGATAGAGCACATGCCCACCTCCCGCACCATCACCGCCGCGCTCCTCATCGATCCCGACATCCGCGATCATCGCCTCGCAGTCGCGCACAGCATCTTGATCAACACTCCCGTCCCCGCCTCAGTGGATACTTCTATCACCAGTCCCACCAATGATTCCAGTGCCAGCAGCGCCTGGGTCGTATCAGCTCTCACCCGTCTCAGCACAGCAGTCCTCAGCGTCGACGAGCCTGTAGCGCCGTTGATGGAGCAGGCTGCGCTACTAGCTGCATATGCAGTGGCAAATGGGTCGTGTGAGATGAGGTTGTCGCGGGCGCTGCAGGCGAGGAGAAAGGCGGCAGAGTGTGAGGAGGTGAAGAGGTGTTGGGTTAGTGGGTGTGAGACTTGTGCGATGATTCAGCAAAGGGGGTGCAGGGATGAGTGAGTGCGGGTTGAAGACTCGAAGTGAAACGTGTGTGACGACTATACCGAAGAGTAAGAGGGAAATGGCGGTTCACATGGTGTAAATACGGCTTTGAGACTGATACAGAGGCAATGGTGAGCTTGGAAATTGGAAGAGGTGAGCAGAACGAGACGATTGGAAGATCGGTTCGGCAAGCTAATGCAACTAGGATATGACAAAAGTTGTCCTATGGGAAAAATCGAAAAGCAGACGACTGTTAAGTGAATTGAATTATATTTTTGAGGACCTAGATGAGGTGGTTCTATGGGCACAACAGCATAAGCAAAATCGCTCATCGCTCATCCTACCTCATTCGCCCCATCCTCACCGGTTCTTTTAACCCCGAGGAAAGCAACGAAACTACACTCACAAGTTCTTCTTCAAAAAGCTCAGCACAGTCTGGTATCCCTTCTCATACTCCTTCACGACCTCCGGGTTGTCCAAATCACCTCTCGCCGCCATCCACCCATGGATCATCTTATCCCACGTCTCAACATGCTTCTCGACCTTCAGGCTCTTATCAAAGGCCGCAATATCATCCTTGCTCTCATCCATACTCGCCAGCAACATATGCGGGACCGTGATCTTCGCCGCATCATCACCACTCGGGCCAGCCGGGTGACACTGCACGCTGACCGCCCAGGGAGTGTCCTGCCCCGACGTAAGCGAGATAACCTTTCCGCCCCAGCAGTACCCGAGGCCAACCCATTTCTCGATCTTGGGCGACGCCTTCTTGAAGCTCTCTAGGAATCGGCGCGTCTTCTCGCAACCCGCGGGGAAGTCGCCATGCTGCTTAAACCAGTTGCCGAGCTTTTCGGCCGTGGCGGCGGTGGGGGGGTACCACTCGAGTGGGCATGGGTCGTTGTCCCAGAAGTCGGGGACGAAGACGCGGTAGGTGTCGCCGTGGGCGAGGATATCGGCTCCTTGGAGGGTTTGGGGATAGTAGCCGAAAATGTCGGCGACGACGAAGATGCCAGTGGTGGCAGAGGCGGAGCCGGTGACGTCTAAGGAGGTTAGTTGAGAGAGAATCGCAGGGGGCAGAGGGAGGTCGAACAGGTCTTGATGCCGTCAATGGTCTCGTAGGTGCCTTTCGCCTTGTACTCCTTCGTGGGGACGATCGGGGGGATGGTACAGCAGGCCTTGGAGTGCTGAGAGATCTTCTGAACGTGCTCGGTGGGGTCAGACATTGTGGGCGGTGGTTTGTGGAAGTATCGAGTGTTGTGGTGGTTTATGTGTGTTGTAATGAAGAGGGGGGTGCGGATTGGGGGTTTTATCAGAAATGAGGGGTGATGCAGACGTAATGACAAGCCAGTGGAGACGTGTGTGGGCCTACAATACCACATTGGCAGGAGAATGGGCGTGAAGCTCGGTACTCGAGTAGGTTGTAGTCGGGACTGAGGGGACGGCGATCAAGGGCATAGGAAGTTAGCTTTAACTTAGCTCCTCAGTAGACGGAAACAGTTCAATTTAATTAATATATCTAGTCTCAAAATATTATAGTCATACAATGAAGCTGCAAGGGCGACGAAGGGTAAATTCTCACTATTCTGTCCGCGAGGCTTGTTTACCCTGAATCAACGTCATTGGCATCGTCATGATCCAACCGAGGAAGGAGTGGTGGGGGGGCGGGGTAGCTTTGTGGGGCCACGTGAATCGTTATCGAGAACGATCACGTGGTTATAAGGGACCAGCACGAAAAGGGTCCTCCAAGGTTACGACTTTTATATCGATATTCAATATTCAATATTAGATATTAGAAACTACTCTCGGAGGTCATTTGTACAGCAGTCTTCTCAGTTTGCTCACCGCCAACCAACAAAAGTAGACCCCCAAATGCAGACAGAATAAAGAATATGAAACATGGGATCATGAATGAATGGCTGAGGATTAACCCTCCTCGGCTCCGCCCGAAACAGGCAACACTCCGGAAGTTCGTTCCTGCCGTCCGCATCCCAGCCGGTGACGACGTCAACGTGCAGGACGCGAACGCGATCGGGTCGTGAATTGTCATACTGTAAACAAATTATTCCGGGGAAGGAGAGGCTCTGCTGGCTCTGTCGCTCTAATCTCTTCCATTATCTCCACTAAAGGTGTCAAAAGTGTCACTTCTTTCAGCCTAATGCTGTCGATCGCAAAGAGGTAAATGGTTATAGGTATAGGTACTTCCCCTCTTTGTCTCTCTCTTTTGATTGTTTCGCTTCGTTTGCATTTGCGTCGACAGCTACATTTCAAGCTTTCACCCAGGACTTTTCTCATCTTTCCTAGTCTTCTATATACCCACCCCCAAGATTCAAACTCTCAAGTCAAAGATCAAGAAGCCCAGATCAAGAACATAAACCAGATCATCCGCTCCAAGCCTCACCCATGGCCTCTGATCTCTTCCTCGCAGAGGCTCCCCCTTTGAACCCAGCCTGGCTGGCCTTCGAACAGGCAAAGGGCCACGTCGACGCCCCAGGTCTCCAAGAAGACATATCCCCTACGGACGCACTCAGGCTCCGCCAACGCAGCTACGCCAAAACCTGTCGCGACCGCAATGAGCGTCTGACCTCACCTGAAGGCCCCTACCACAGCCTCCTCTCCGATATCGAAACCCACCCCGACTCCACCCAATCCCCCGATGGCGCCACAATCCACCTGCGCATCTACATCCCCACCGTCCTTACGCACCCTCAAGATTTCATTATCTACTACCACGGCGGCGGTCTCTGCGTCGGTGACCTCGACAGCGAGGATCTCCAGTGCCGTCGCCTTGCCAAAGACCTAGGTATCAAAGTCGTCTCAGTCGAGTACCGCCTCTTCCCCGACCACTCCCCCGACACCGCCGTCGCCGACGCCTGGGCTGCCTTCCTGGGAATCGCCAAGCTATGGAAATACAATGCCGACCAGCAGCCAGGGCGCGTCTATATAGTTGGTAGCTCATCCGGCGCACAACTGGCAGCGCAGACAGCACAGCGCGCACGCCGCTCACCGTATCTCATTTCCGGACTCGTCCTCCGCTGCCCCGTCACCGTCGATGCGAGCAGGGGTGGTGTCTCGATCCCCCAGCGCTACGAGGAGCGACACACGAGTTTCAGCCCCTCGTTCGGGACGAGCCTGCTCGGATTCGACGCCGACAACCACCTCCCAATGGCCAAGGATATGCCATTGAACGCGGGTAACTTCGCGGGGCTGCCACCGACATTCCTGCAGCTGTGCACGAATGATATCTTTTACAGCGACGGTGCGTGCTATGCCGAGGCGCTGCGCGAGGCGGAGAATGAGCTCGTGACGGATGTTTTGGTCGGGTGGCCGCATACGTTTTGGTTGAAGGCGCCGGAGCTGGAGGAGTCGGGGGAGGCGGACGGGAGGGTTATTGAGTGGTTGAAGCAGAGGATTGGGAGTGAGTGAAGGGAGCGAGTAAAGGAAGCGGGTAAAGAGAGTGTGAGATGGGGAATTTTAGATGAGATGAGATGAGATACCAAAGCGATAGAGATACCATACAAAGCTAGAACCATTGTAGCAGCACGGGGAGAATACGTTCGAGAGTCAATTCAATCATAAATTCATTCATCCATGGTTGCGAGTGCACGTTAATCGTATCCGAGTGCATACGTAAATAGTTTGATGACCATTATACTAGCTAGTTATTTTTAACTTCTCGCCATGCTATGTATGTATGTCGTCTCATGTCCAGCCGTTAAGTTCGCTCATGGGGATATCAAAAAGCAAGCACTACCAAACCAAACGCCAACAGCGCTAGAATCATAACCCAGGTGTCACCGCTCCCAAACGCCCATCATAAGCTCCTAACAGATTCCCACCACCTCCTCCGGCACCAAATCCATCCAATCTCATCATCCAAACCTCAACACAATCTTCCAACTCAGCGCCCTCGCCTCCCGAATCGAACACGCAATGCAATTCCTCCCCTTCCGGCTCACAAGCGCATTATACCCCTTCTCTGCACACCACGCACGGGCCAGCATCTCAAGGTCACTCCCGAAGCGGCGCTTGCGCGAGACGTATGCGCTCTGAGCTGGGTGCGCATCCAAGGCTGCTACCTCGGGGGGGTCCGGCTCGGTGCAGTCGATGACAAAGATCTCGGTGCTGGAGGTGTGGAGGGAGAGGAGAGGGGGTGGGGCGGCCGGCGAGGCGAAGACGACGGAGGAGAGGGTGTGGCGGGAGAAATTGTAGGATTTGTGAAGGGCGTGACCTGGGTATGTATGTTAGTGGCAAGGAATTTGGAAGTAGGGATGAGGTGCTTTGCTTACCAGTAAATAAAGTGTGTGGCCCGGGGGTTGTGCTTTCAAGCTGTGCGGCCTGCAATCCTGGGCTTGTCGATGCTTGGATTAATCGCGTATGTAGCGATGGGACGCAGGGATGGGCGGTAACAAATTGAACGTCGTATGTCAGCGCAAAATTCATTGATTTTGTCGGCTCATCAGACGGCTTGACGGTGAATTGCAACATGGCGGAATATGTACGGATATTAGGATGGTCTGCTGTGTCCACGCGCGGTCCACCCTCGTTGATTGGCGAGGACTCGGCAGAGTCAAGACCAGTGAATAGATCGAGAGATTCCAAGTTGACTTCTAGGTTCACCGGATCAGGGACGTCAGCACGTGGCAGCGTGAAATCTCCGGGAAGAATCGTCCGAGCATCTCCATCCCCTAGAACGTGAGACTCGCGCTCCACTGTAGATTTCTTCCAGATACGGGCAGCATGTGTCCCTTCCTCTCCATCTGAACGAGGTTCCAATTCCACATCAACATTCACCCACCCTTCGACAACTCCTTTTGGCTGTATGGGCGAGGATAGCCAACCCATGCACTCACTCGCACCCTTTCCGGCGGCAAGGACTCTACCAATAATGCAAGCCGTGCTCCAAAAGCTTTGACCCGAGTATACGAAGCCGCCATAGAGATTGGCGTCGCCTCCGAGCCGTGCAACTGCAATCTCGTCGCTCTCAAGCAGCGTCGACATCATTAGATGGCTCAATCCCTCTCCAGGTAGAATAAGACCAGTAAGATATGATTTTGAGAGCCACCCCGAAGGTTGGAACATATTCGGCGGTCCGCCGAAGGACAGGCCTCGTCGTATTCCTGGTCGACCAATTCCTGCGAAATACGGCGATCGCTGTGTGGTCATAGAGAGGGATTTTCTACCATGTGAATCGCGGTCGGCAGAAGTGCTTCCAACATTGTCAGTGCCCTTCGCAAGGTCGGTGCTAAATTTCTCAGCGATACGCTCAGCTCCTGGCCATCTCAACTTTCGAGAGAAGCGGATGAGCCCATTGATTTGCCTTTTCTGACGCCTGCCGTGAAATTCAATCATGTGGGCGTGGATAGGGTCAACCTCTTCATGCTGAGGAGTTACAGCTTGTTTAATTGACGATAGCCATCCAGGTGGTCTTTTTTCATGCTCCGGTGGCTGTTGCTCAGATGCTTGTTTCACAGAGTGTGTGACCTTTATGTTCTCAAGCCACAGTCTGGCCAGCAGCAGCGACCACTTTACAGGCCTTGTGACATCTCTTTCAAACCTCTGCATTTCCTCCGCAGTTATAAGCCCAGGATCATGTCGTGCGCTTCGGCTAACTGCATCAAGTCTGACAACAAGCTCGCAAGACAACAGTATTTGAAGTAGCAGCCAAAATTGCTGGCTCACATGTCTGTGTCCTTCCTCTTCTCCATCGATATTAACCTCCTCTTCCTGGCCAGGTTGGTAAGATGGGCCCCACAGAGTCTGCCCAAGCCTTATCCGCCATTCAACATTACTGAAATCGACCCAGATGCCAGGCTCTGTGAGAACGCTCACCAGAGTTTCAATTTGTACATGGAAGCTGGTGGGGTCGTCGGCATCAGTGACGCGCGTTGGGGGGAACAAAACTTGTGTGAAGAGTTCTGTGTACATCTCCACTGAGGTCTTGGAAACCGGGGGTTTTTGATGGTATGATGATCCCATCTCGGTCAGCTTCGACACAACCGAGGCTTCACTCAGTTGTCTTAGCCCATGCTTCTTCCCCTTCAAAAATTTGACTCTGAGCGATTGCAGGGCCTTTCCATCTTGGCGGGGTTTATCGTCGTGAAGCGCATCCGCAACTGCAACTTCAAGTGCGGCCTGAAACCCAACAGTCCCTCGCTCCAGGCCTTGCATGCTTAGCATATTTGGCCTTTCTTTACAGCGAGGCTTAAAGTGTGGGGTTTTACTTCCATTCTCTTCAATAGCCTGTTCTATAACCGTATCTCTTTTTTGCTTCCGAATAATGTGCGGGGTTGTGGTGACGCACCCCCAGGCTGCCTCTTCTATTTGTCCATGGTCGCTCAGGTCCCGTATCTCCAGTTCCTCGTTCCAAGGGAAGGCAACTGAAGGATGCGGCGCTCCGGAATGATGTCCCTCTGACCGGACAAAGAATTGGGGCGCCCCGGAAAAAAGCTTATGTATGTCCGAAAGTGTAAGCGGCTGGATAATTCGCTGGAGCTGTATTCCAGCTTTGGCGGGCTGCTTGGCAGATTCGGAGTCGCTGAATGGAGGTGGAGGGGGCAATGGTTTGTTCGGATCGGATGTGGGGATCGCCTTTGCTTGGTCTGGTGATTGAACGGTCGTTTGCTATACAGAATCGCAGATTAGAAGGTGGTCGCAAGAGGGCAGCTGGGGCTTCCACACCTTATTTTGGGCATCTCCGCCCGCTCCCGGTCGCGGACCAGCGCTGGATCGGGTTCTGCTTAAAAAGCTTCGGAAGAAGTCGCCTCGGGTCGACAGTCTCCGGCTGGTTCTGTCTTTCTTGGTGGTGTCAACATTGGCAATATTATCACGGGTAACATTATCGCGGGCGTCGTTGTCGCGCGTCTCGACTGGTTGCGGCGGTTGTTCAGCCTCGCGCTTCGTTCTTGACCGCTTGAGAAGCGATGAGAAAGACGGCATTCTCGCTGAAATATAAAGACCTGGGCTATAACTCCATTGGAAACGAATAAGGGACACTGGGATTTCAATTACTGGACAAAAAGATGACGAGAGAGGACGATGAAGGTAAATGAAAGAGTAGCGCCAAGACTTCGGTCCAGAAGCCTCGACTGACGGCTCCTCCAATATATATTGGAACTACTTGTAGAGTATGTATACAGAACTGATTGTCATTACCCACAAATGCATAGCGGTGTATGTCTCCGAATTTTGCAACCGTGGCAGTACTGTAATAAGTTAATTAAGGCAAGATCCTACCGACCCTCGGCGCAAGTGGTGTCATGAAGGGAGATTCGCCGTTAATTTGGAGATTCTGGGGCTGAAGGACTCCTCCCAAACACCCAAACATGTATCAGAATTTGGGTCCAGCCCACACAGCCCACACCGCCCACTGCGGTCATCCACAGTTTCGCCCCTCCGTCCGATTACCACCAATCACCACCACCAACAATCATCAACAACCACTAAACCCCACGAACTCTATGGGGAAACAGTCATTTAAGCCATTTAGTGGCGCCTCAAACGTGCTTCCGTGGCTGTTCCATGTGTTCCCTAGGATAAATAACTGTGATGCGCGCTGATGCGCGCTGATGCACGGTGCAAGTACTGGGTAATTTGACAAAAAGGTGACGTGGTTGCCCTTCCCGACATTTTCCCGAGGCATTAGAACAACCAAGGATCTTCAGGGCAGTAAGATGAGCAGTCTGATAAACTTCTTCTATTCCGCTTCGGTCGGTAATCAAACAATTTCATATTCCTACATGGTATTTGCGTTCATTTCACATGCCGGTACAGGGAAACTAGTAGGGCTTAATCCGACCCCTTGCACCGCATCAACGAAGTCCGTTTCAAAGTTGACCGACGGTGAGACCAAATATAGCCTGATGGCAGAATTCAAATCATAGCCCCTTGTATTCTTCTTGCTACAGGGCAACAGTGACAGTATGGAGAAGAACTGCTGACTGGAGTTTGGTAATCAATTCACATGCATTGGACTGGGAGGTATTTGCACGATTTCTTATATACAGCCTATACCAACTATGTAACAGAAGTCAACGTCCTATTGACGAAGCTCAAATCCCTCGGCCCCAACCTCGCAGCCCGTCTCCTCAACTCTCCCTCGGATATCATCACTCTATCCAAGGTTCTTCAGGGTGTCGATGTAGTACGTGTACCCAGTTCCACTCGGCGGCTCCATGCTGTACATGTAGTCTCCCCACCATGGGCCACCACCCCACCACAAGGCTCCAACCCACGCGTCGGTGTTGGCCGCCATGTACTCAAGCATGCCGGTAACAGCAGACTTGCACTGGTCGTTGGCGCCACCAGCGAACTCGCCGATGATTCCCTTCTTCCCGTTCGCCTGCAGCCACTCGGTGGCAGCTTGGATGCGCTCTTGACCGATTGTGGCAGAGACACAAGCCTCGCTCGTTCCAGATCCGTCGGAATCGAGATATTGATGCATCTCATAAACGATCTTGTCCGACGGGTCGGTCAAATCTTTGAGAGCGTCGTTGCCGGATGTGGTCCTGAGCATGTTAGTGTTGTACTCGAAGAATAGGGGGCACAGATTCTTACCAAGTCCACGCACCGCTGTAGGAGGTTCCCTCGACGAAGATGGACTGGGAAGTGGCACCGGCGGCACGGATACCGTTGATGCAACCCTGGTTTAGCTGAACGACGAGATCCATGGACGGCATGTCGTGGGGCTCGTTGTTGCAGTCGAAGATGACATTCGCGTCAGATGCAAACTCAGCGGCAACGGTCTTCCACCACGCCTCAAAGGCGGCGGTGTCTGTGATGATTTCTCCATAGTACCGAGCGAAGTTGTGGGGATCAATGATTGCGTATGCACCCTTGCCAGTGATGTAGCTGACAATTTTCTTGAGGTCGGCGAGGTACGTTGCGTCGAGTGATCCGGTCATTGTGTCGGGGATCAGGCGTTCCATCATGAAAGCAATGCGGAAGACGTTCATGCCATCAGCAACAAGAGTGTCGACGGTCGATCTGTGCATGGTTAGCTTGAGCCCACGCAATGGATCCTAGGTAACATACGTAACTGGCCAAGTGTAGTCCGTCCCCAATACACCAGGCAAGTTCAGGTTGCCGAACTCAGCGCCGGACTCATTGACACCAAATAGTTCAAAGTTTCCGGCGCGCTTCGCCTTCTTTGACGGGGCCGCGGTGGCCAACGCCACGGTGCTGGCAATAACAGCGAGTTTTGAGAAATGCATCTTGATGGCTCTGCGAGATATCGTAAACTGGACAACAGAGGCGAGGATAGAGCTCTTTATATACAAACATCACAACCCGCCTTATAGGCAGTATAGTAGGTCCCATCCATATGAGGACACGGGCGCTGAATCTCCACAAACAAGAGAGGCATAGTCCAACCTTACATTACCCAAGGCGCGCCTCTTCCCAGGGACAAATATATTACCCAGCTGTGAATTACAGACACTCGGCGCGTAGGACGCTAAAGATTGGTCAAGAGTTAAGCCATGTGGACGACGATGATATGCATGGAACAATTATATATTGCTACCCCACACCTTCGAAACGCTAACTCGAGTTGTAAGCTAAAGGTCGACGTGGCGTTGTCAACGATGTTTCTCGAGTCAAACAAGGCTCATAGTCCTGGTCTTTCTGTAACAGGTTGGGGTTTCCTACGATGAAGTCCTTCAAGGATAATCATCTCCACGAAGCTCCCAAAATAATAAAAACATGGATTCAATGTTTATTCGTGATGTGCAACTTATACGCCATGATCCGGGGAAAGCTAGGGATTAATTGCCGACGTGTGGGAAGATCGGCAGTTGTGCAGATGTGATATTGCCCCAGTCGCCTTTTTCCGGTTTCAAGATTGTCCATCATTTCCCTTTCCCATCACTTCCATTTTCAAGCTTCGCACGAGCGAGCCACAAAAGGCTTCTGCAATAGATTAAGGTAATATGTTAAACTACGTATGGTCCCGCTACGGAGTATTTCCCTCCGTTACGAATCAGTAAGGACAATAATCTCAACTTGTAAGAAGTCAGGTGACGTTCTGTAGGAAATAATTTACTTTCATGCCTCTCATCTATCTCGCGGGGATTCCATATCATGGAGACAGCGACTCCGGGCCGTATGCACGTCCGCTCGCATATCAGCCGCCGTGCAGTGATATAAATTCATTGGAATATCGGAGTACGGCGACAAGATAGGTATAGTCAGGACTTTATGCGGCGGCGCTTCCACCGCGCTCAACACCAGACATGGAAACCGATCTATCCGGCAGAGGCCCAGTTGAAAGGACCCATAATCGGCGGGGTCATTCCGACTGAGACTCTGCCTAATCGGCGAAGGATTCGCAGGCACGTCACGGCCCGACGGCGCGTATTCTTGCACCAGACCCCGCTTCGGCGACTATCGTCACAGGTCCACAGGGTCCAATTCAGGTCCATTTACATGTCTCACATCGGCCCTACAATATAAGAACGTTGATCCCACGGATCCATCCCGAATGATCCCCCAGATCATAGCACGCAGATCTGTGTGCCAGTAGTGACTGTCAAGGCTGAAGCAAGACCCTCGTTGTTCACACCTCAGCCGCGGAGGGCGGGAAATAAGGCTTGAGAAAGCTTATACTGTATAAATTCCATTTTGTGGCCAATGACGTCATTGCCGTTGTCATGTGCGCTAAACAAAGGACTCAGCCTCGCGATGGCGGCGTTCAGAATCGCCGACAATGGATAACTGAAACTAGATCCCGCTGAGGCTCAGCTCTCTTAGAAATACCATATCTCAGCCCACAGCGTCATCCTACGCTCCAGCAGACTTTCTTGAATATAAAACCATCTATAGACCCTGCAGACAGTGAACCATATCGTCAAATCCCACCAAGAATGCCTTTCTTCAAATCAAGCACCGCAAGCGCCGACGCTGCCCCAGAGGAGAAGTGGATCCCATATCGCGAGAATGGGGAGGTGAAATATATGCGTGCAGAGGAATCGCAGGACTCGGGGTCCACAGGAGGCGCTTTGCGACACAACAAGCCAAGCGCCTGGGGTAACATGGTCGCACCCGTTGGGTTCGTCGCGCAGGCGCCGCAGCTGCTACAGGAGAAGTACACAGATGACAGCATAATCGCCGTGATCGTCACCAATGTTGTGCCCGCCGAGAAACCCAAGGCGGTGGAGAAGTAAGTGGTTGTGCGTTTCCATGAGAGGGTGTGCTGTTCTAACAGGATCTACTGTGCAGGAAGAGGTCGTTTATGAGCAAGGTCAGGGGGTCGAAGGAGCCGTCTACCACCAAGGCTGTGTGGATGCCGAGACGCGAGTATAAGAAGTATTTCGCGAAGGACAGTGCCGGGAATTATATTGGGACAGAGCCGAAGAGGGACTGGACGGAGGAGGAGCTGGAGGACGAGTTTGGGCAGTATCAGAAGGAGAGGTGAGCGTCGAATTGGTATTCCTTTTGACTTTTGGTCATTGACAGTACTACTATTATGATTATGAATGCATACCCATGAATATCAAATATTTTCCAAGATACACCCAAGCCGGTATAGTACATCATACAAACACATATTGATTACGAGAGAGAACAGAGTCAAGTCACATGAAAACACAGCACAAATCCTCGCATAAACACACAATAAACCATACATACATTATACTACTTATTAATTACCTACCCATTATACCAATCATCATACCTACTCATCATACTCCAAAGTGAGAGTCGTTGGGATCGGCGACTCAGTAGAGTTGGCGTCCAAATACTGTCTCATCTTAACACCAGCAAACTCGTGCTCCACAATCGAGAAGTGACCCTGGCGGCCATTCGCTCTCCTGACGTTCTTCAACTTGAATACCTCCTTCAGCGTCGCAGCCAGCGAGGCACCAACCAACCTCGCGCCGAAGCAGAAGTGCAGACCGTGACCAAGGAGAATGTAGTCCTTGAATGGGCGGTGGGGGTTCAGCTTCTCTGGGTTGGGGAACTGGACGGGGTCCATGGCAGCCTTGGAGGTGGCGACCAGGATGGTATGACCAGCCTTGATGTTGATGGGACCGCGAACGCCATCCATGACAGTGACGTCCTTGGAGGCAACGCGAGGAAGGCCAGGAACAACACCAGCGTGACGCATGCCCTCGAACACGAAACCCTGGAGCTCTCTCTCAGAGGCAGCGTCGTCCTTCTGGGACAGCTCAACGATGCGGTCCTTGTACTCCTCGTAACCCTCGCTGAGGTACAGATCGATGAGCAGGGACGCTTGCTGGGTCAGGTTACCAGCAACTGGAGCTCCCATGCCGATACAATCACCGACAAGGTCACCAATAGGCAGCTTAGAGTCGTTGAGAGCGTGGTAGAGTCTGTCAGCATCAGGGCCGACTTCGAACGAGCTGCCCTTGGCGAGCCAGTCGACAATGCCTTCCTTGAAGCCCTGCTGGGTCTTCAGGTGGGCCTCGAAGATCGATCTAAGGGCAGGGGCAGCCTTCGTTGCGCCCTCTCTCAGCTTCCACTCATTTGCGGGAATGACGTTGAAGCTCTGGTACATGAACAGGACGAGATAGATCCCGAACAGCTCTGGCACAGACATCAGGCCGCGTGGTGTCTCCTTCGTCTTAAGAGGAATGGCGAATCGCTCCGCAAGCCATAGGATGGGCGTGACGTTGGTAACATCGCGGACAATATCAATGGACCTCTTGCTGCCAGAGTACTTCAACGACTTCTCGCTGATGAGTCTCGAGACATTGCTCCTGAAGAACTTGGTGAGGTTGGCCTCGAAGCCCTCCTCGAAGAAGACCTTGTGGAGAATGCTGGAGCGGGTGTCGTGGCGCTTAGCATCATCCCAGCCAATCATGAAATCGTGACCGTCGGTGCACTTGCGAATTGCCGCCTGGTACATCACGCGGAAGGTCTCGCGGTCTTCGAAGACCTTCTTGCAGCCATCGTGGGTGTGGATACCAAGAACAACCCTGTCGCTGGCAGGGCGCTCCAGGTCGTACTGCTCAATGACCTTGTTATCCTTCAGGATACCCTTCGCTGCGATCGGGGTATAGAAGGGAAGGAGAGCGTATGTAGATGTTCCAGTCCAAGCACCAGGGATGCCATTGAACAGAAGGTGGGGGAGCATACCACCGTACGATCCGGCTGGGAGGGCGCCGAGTTTGGCGAATCCCCAGTTGGTCAGGGTGGTGCTGTTGAAGTCGTAGCTGAGGAATCGATCTCCACGGATGAGCGCAACGGCATCATCGAGGATGCCACGGCCGGTTGTGTGACCAGGGCAGACACCACTGCCAGGCACAGCGGGCTTGGTGACTTCGGCCATAAGACCAGGGTATAATTCAAGGTTGTCAATGTGACCATACAGGAGCTCTGCAGCTCTGGCTGTCTCCTTGTCTGGGTTCCAGTCCTCGAAGTCCTCGTACGCCTTCAGGTTAAGGTAGCGACGGAATCTGTCACAAATATTAGTATGGCACAACTTGAGCCGTCTCCGTAGAATAACTTACTCGTTCATCGTGCAAATATTGAACGTATCTCTCGCCTGCAGCAGTCCCATGACTTCAACAATCTTCATACTAGCTGGAGTGCTGTGAGCTCCAAAGGCGTGGGCCGGCTCCTCAATGCAATTCTTGATAATCTCGGCAAGTTCAACGTCGTTGAATTTGCCATCCGGCCCTCTCTTCAAGCCGCTAAACGTCCACTCCTTTGGCGGAGTAGACATGAGCTTGTGCCCCTCAGTCATCATAACCTTCTTGAAATCCGCAGCGGTAACATCGTCAACCGACTTCAGATCTGGGAGGTGCGAGCGTAGGACACCTTCCATCCACTTATCATCAGCCGCACTGAGAGCCGCGTGCCAGTGGTAGAGGACGGCGAATTCGGCGGACACCACATTGCCGGTGCCTCGCTCTAGTCGCTGTCCACCATTTTTGATCTCACTACCGAGATCCAGATTCCAGGTTGAGTTGGCTCGCGGGGTGTTGAGAATAGCCGCGACATAATCCTTCAGCACCACCGACGCAAAGAACCCGACATTGATGTTCCTGGTAAGCTGGAAAAGATCCTCGTCTTGCCTACAATTCACTGTTAGATATATTCCATAATTGGCAGAATTAGGAGCTTACCAGGCCTTCTGCTCATCATTGAGGCTATCCCAATCCTTGTACTTGCCATCCTCATTAACAGACAGCAGGTTCTCCACAATATGGTTGTGGTTTCTCGAGAACAGCAACAGGACAGCAACTACACCCGGAGGCATCATCATGATTCTCTCCGACGCTATCGAGTCGGGGAAGATCTTTCCTTGCTCATACGTTCTCACGCGCTTCTGCTCTTCGGCACTGTTTCCGTAAATGGTGCTCAGGTCTGCGTAACTCGAGGTCTCGTTGATAAATGGGTTGGTCCGCGAGGTCTGGAAGCACTCGTGGATAACGACGGTGGCGAAGGAAAAGAACAGTCTGTTCAATCCGGAGGGGTGGTCGCGGAAAGGCCCTGATCTCTTCAGGAGCTGGTCGAAGACAAGCTCAGGGTCTGGGAGATTTGGTCCCTTGGGCTTCATGGGAGGCACGCTGCGGCAATATGGCGATCCGGCCTTTCCCATCTCTGGGACCCATGGGTTGTTGCCACTGCCGTCAGGCTGTCTGTAGCGGGCTGTTGGGCCTACGGTCGTAGGCGGAGGATGGGGCAGATCTTTCCACAGCATGCCAATGAAGTTGTTGGAGACGGTCTGGCTGAGACCGCTGTTGGTTGGGAGGGATTGGAGCATGGCGACGCCGTGCTCTAACAGCAAATCCTTATCGTCCATAGGTTCGCCTGATGCAAGCGTGGTAATGGCCTCCGCCACGGTCCTTGTGTTCTTGAGACCAAGGTGTGTGAGATCATGAAGGATTGAGGTCTTCTCTTCCATCGACTTCCCGTACGCCTGCTCGTCCGTCTTTCCATCGGGAGCCTGGGAAGGCTTCCTCCTGATCGAGCCCAGCAGCGACTTGAACTGACTAGGAGCCATTGTGAGAGTGGGATTGAGG
Source organism: Pseudogymnoascus sp. BL549 (assembly GCA_001630585.1). Taxonomy (NCBI): domain Eukaryota; kingdom Fungi; phylum Ascomycota; class Leotiomycetes; order Thelebolales; family Thelebolaceae; genus Pseudogymnoascus; species Pseudogymnoascus sp. BL549. Next base: position 9,373 of record LNAR01002093.1, on the reverse strand, counting down.
CAATGAACCTCAGTTTGGTATTAGAGGGTTGAGGTGAGGGATAATGATAGAGAATGAGGGAGGGTTTGAAGCTGTTTTACATAGACTTAAGGAGGGAGAGAAAGAGAAATGGTGACGCCGAGGCGGAGAAGAAATGGAGATGACAGGGACTGAGGGTGCGCCGTGGAGACTGCGTTGATTGGGGGATGGGAGGGGGGTCCATTGCTGGTAAAGCGGGAGGAGGGGGGGAGCTTCAGTGATCGGCAAGTGATGCGGTGACTGGGGTGACGAGGTGGGGACAGAGGTTGCATGGATGGTCTCATCTGCAATGCAAATGCGGATGCGGGAGCAGAGGCGGACGAACCAGAGCTTACGCCAAAAGACAGCGGCTTGTGACAGCGTGCTGGAAGAGGATAATACCCGGGTAAGGGCGGTTAGCATGACGAGGAGCGTGAGCAACGTGATCAGTATGAGGAACACAAGCAGCTTAGAGTTTGATACTCATCGTGGCTGGCTGAGGCTGTGGAGTCAGCTTTCTCGAGTAGTGCTCAGTATATTGCGCTTACTTGGACACAGTCATACACAGATTGACACAGTCATTTCACAATGCCATTTCACACGTTTATATTGGGCACAGTAAGACTTAGTGCAAGCTGAAAACGGCGAAAAGCGAGGATACTCGGCGATATCATGGAGTGGTGGGGTGTGGTGGTGTTGCACATATTTCATTGCTCTAGTCGAGCCTAGTCCAGTCGAGTATGGAGCAGTGGAGCACAGCTGTCCAGTATCTGTGGGATTATCCTAGGATAATTTCCATTAGAGGCAGCTTGATTGGGTGGTGAGTATTATGAGCTGCAACAAGGGGTCTCTTTTGGGAAGTGACGCTGAAAGGTTTGTGATACAGCTAGCCGTACTAGTAGCCGCCTGTGTTCTTTCCGTGTTTTTTTTTGTATTTTTCGGTTCATCCGGGCTCTGCAATCCTCTGTATTATATCGGTATATATACTCTCCATATACTCTCTCCATGCGCTCCGCGTATGCTCTGCATTCTTTCTGTACACTCTCCATCTATACATATGAAAACGGCTATATGCTCTGTATAGTATAGGTGACAGAGTGGTCTGTGTCTCAACTAGTTGAAGGGTCCCTGAAACAGCGGTACAAGTCGGTGTACGAAGCCCTGTTATGACAAGTGCACAGCTGGGAAAATTAGGCGGGGCGCCTAAGCTACGTACCGTTCCGGCTATGTGTGGCCCGAGTGCTCGTTACTGCTAGCAACTTAGTCTGAGTTTTTTTCTTGGCCCCTCCCTCTTTCTACCCTAGGACCCCTCTCTCCGATGGACGTCACGGAAATGCGAATATAGAGGTATAAATGTCTGAAGCGGCTGTGTTTATTCACTATGCTGTCCTTTATTGTATTGTATGTAGGTCTCTCGCCTGGTTTGTGTGTGTTCGTTGCACAATCTCAACGGCGGCAGTTGTTTACACAACTTGAGACATGGAGGCTTCGGATCTGTTATTTATTTTTTGCCGAAGTAACGTATCTGCACCTGCATCTATGCGGCGATCTCTTACTACAAACTGGGCGTAAAGATACCATCTTCGCCAACTAAATACGTCCGATGGGGTAAATACGCACTTCTTTCGCACTTCGTCCGAAAACGGCAAGTGTGGCTTGCATCGTCGAGAGCTGAGCTCCCCCGATTTGGAGCACGTAGGCTCCGATCGAAGCCAATTACGTCTTAGCCTACCTCGGGCGCCATCCCTGGCGCGGATCGCAACCTTAAACCTTCCTAGTCCCGCCTGGGCCTTTCAATCCCTAAGTAGTCCCCAGCACCCCCTCTAGTTGAGCCCGACCGGACGGCCCCGAATATCACCCTATATGGGTAATTCAGCCGCAGATTGTCTATTGTTTTTGCCTCCCACCCTCCACTTCGTCATAAAAGTCTTATTAGGATAATGCTTCCGAGAATGGACGCATCCCTACGTACGCCCTGTGTGATCAACGCTCCGCCGAGACGATACAGACGAGTCACAGCGAATCGGAGTTTCAATATACCAACCTTCCTTGCTTTTGCACCATGAAATGTGTGTACTCACATAGCCTGATTATTTCAAATGGTTCACTTTATGCGCGTAACCTTGCTCCTGAGTGGACGGGTGTTGAGGTGGTGGCGTAGCATCCGACCCATCGATATTGGCTTCTTTTCAGCCCATTGCATGCTGGCGACAATGCCCATTTCCGACTGGCTGGGTCTCATCATCACGCATTGCACCCTCAATACCCTGTTGCGTCAGGGTGTGATTGAGCCATTGCGGGGTTCATATCTCCCTTTGCTCCATTGGAAGCCGCTACTCTAGCAATCCACATCCTAGCCCTCATTCTTCGGTCATTGCGGGAGCACGTGCGGGTACGGGCCGCATGAACTGAGACAAGATCGCTGGAAGCTATCATTACTGGCTGGCGATCCTACTACCAGTTTGTTAAGGAATGACACCAGGTTGTACCGAGCGAGCGAGCGAGCATTCTTGCTTACAAGTCGGCGCGAAAGAAGATGGCCCTCCACAATCGCCCCGCGCGACTTGCGACAGATCATCAAAACATCTCAAGGCAAATACAGGCGCTTCATCTCTTATGCTCTTTCCAGGCAGCCTCCCAGCCCATATTGTTTGGTGTTCTCCTTTGTTGGCCTCGGAAAAACTTCTTTTATCATTCTGAACTCATTGAGTCGCGCAGTCTGAGGTCTCGGGCAACAGCTATCCAGCGACCACCCAGTACTCCCACCCTTCCCCTTCCGACGACGACATCCTACTCGCCGTCACCAGTCACACAGCAGCACAATGAACGGCCACGCTGCAAATGTTCCGTGGAGGCAGAAGTTTTATCCGACACAAACATGCGCCGAACAGGTGCTGGACTACAAGACGCTGGAGCCCCTGGTTGAGGAACCAAGGCCTGACCTTCCATCCGCAATAAGAGCCGTTCGGAATCCAGGCAATCCAAGTGCGGGCGGTCGTACCATTGTCATCTGTCTCGATGGCACTGGCGACCAGTTCGACGGCGACAACAGCAATGTAGTCAATTTTGTCGCATGTTTGAAGAAAGATGATCCCAACCAACTCACATACTACCAATCCGGCATCGGCACCTACGATGGGCGCGGGATGAAGAGTGGGATCTCCGCGGCTATCGATATGGCAGTTGGCAGCGGCCTCGGAACGCATGTAAAGGATGCCTACCGTTTCATCATGGAGAACTATACCGAGGGAGACAGGATTTGTCTCCTGGGCTTCTCGCGTGGTGCATATACGGTGCGCTGCCTTACCGGTATGCTGCACAAAGTTGGCCTGCTACCAAGGCAAAACAGGGCTCAAGTTGCGTTCGCCTACCGCTTCTACAGGAATGACACCCCGAAGGGCTGGAAGATGAGCGCTCAGTTCAAAAGGACATTTTGTACCAATGTTCAGGTGCATTTTGTTGGGCTGTGGGACTGCGTGGCCAGTGTAGGCCTCATCCCGAGAACTCTGCCTTTCAGCAAGACCCCAACAAATACGATCCGCCACTTCCGCCACGCCATGGCTCTGGATGAGCACAGGGCTAAATTCAAAGTGTGTCAGTGGCAACATCAAGACGTGGTCGTCGATCCAGCCGACAACAAGGTCAAGACGGTCAAGACGGATTCGAAGTCGAGCCGGTCTCGCAAAATGCCCATGTCAACTTCTGACCCAGAAGGTCTCACCCCTAAGCAAAACGGTGTTCTGAAGCGGGCATCGAGCACCCCCGACCTCAAACTCAAACGATCGTTGACTTCGCCGATTGGTTTGGTGGGGAAACAACTGAAGGAGAACCAGGATGAAAAGGATAAGGAACAGATCCGCCTCGAGAAGCAATTCGAAAAGGACGACCAGTCTGTGCGCGAAAAAATCAAGACCGACACTCTCGAAGTCTGGTTCACCGGTGCCCATGCTGACGTTGGTGGTGGTGCAGTACCGAACGAGGAGCGCCACATGCTCTCGCGCATCCCTCTCCGTTGGATGATCCGACAGTGCTTCGAGTGCGAGACTGGGATTATCTTCAACACGGCCCCTCTGGCAGAAACCGGCATTGACGTCCTGACCGTCTGGCCGGTCTACAAGACGCCGACGAGGCCCGTCGTCGGTCCTTCGCCAATCATGGTCGGCCAGTACGAGGATAAGAAGCTCCCACCTCTCAGACGTCGCTCTACTGCTCTGGGGCTAAACAAGGACTATGAGGACTTGGGTGATGAGAAAAGGCGGGAAATCGTCGTTGACGATATCATGAATGAGACTGAGAGGCTCCAGTATCAAGCAGACTTGCTTCCTGAGCATGTCGAGGATCACTTCGATGCCATGGCGTCCATCAACGACCAACTTAAGCTAGCGAAGACCTGGTGGATTCTCGAGTTCTGGCCGGTCAAGGTTCGTGTGCAGAAGAAGCACACGGAGGAGTGGGAGAAGGTCGTCCGGTGGAACCTCGGCCGTTATAGGCCGGTTCGCGAGGAGGAGCCGAAGATGCACTGGACGGTGCAGATGCGGATGAACGACAAGTCCTATAGGGTTAGGAACAGGGTGGATATGAATGCGATCTGGCAGGTCGCCACATGAGAACCTCAATACATTTTTGCTTTGTTTCGGAGTAACGGATGCGGTATAATAAACTAAGAAGAGATAGTAATTTAGTCGGAAGGTTTGCCTAGTGTAGGAGAATTGTCAATATAGTGAGCATAGAATATAAAATTCCAAGACAATAAAAATGATTCATTGCTAAGTAGCTGTCATTGTTCCTGTCTATCGGCAGTTGTGGTTATATAGCCGGTAAATGAACCTTGCGACTTACCCGGGGTTAGGCGTCACTTGACTCCAATGCTTAATTTTCCTTGGAGCGGGATCTTAGGTTTGGCCGAGCTTTTGATATTCCCAGTGTATTATGGGTGAATTGCCGCCAAGTCTAGTCGAAATGCGGGGGAATCAGGGGTCAATCCTGGCCGGATTAACCCAGCTATAGTGTTAATATTTATGATGTTTCAATTACATTAGAAAATGCAAAGTCGACTTGAAGCAACGACATGTGCTTGCTTGCCTGCCAATATATGTATAGCTCGCCCCTTTACGGGTTTGGGCAGCCCCTCAATAAAGTCCAGGCTGTGAGTTATCACCTCGAAATACATCATGTTACGCCTTACCCTCGCCGCGCTCCTCGTTCCCGTCTCCTATGCAGCCGCGCTATTGCCTCGCGATGGCTTTAAAATTCCAAGCACATCCTTCGACTCGCAGAGCACCTTTGACACCTACTGGGCATACAATTACCCTTGGGGAACGGACCACAATGGGGCAGCGCGTATGGCCAGCTCTCAGGTCAAGGTCGGAGGCGGCCAGGTAACTCTGACTGCCGCTCCAACATCGGGCCAGGATCCCACCAGCGATGGACTCGCAATTCACTATCTTTCTGGCACTATATACGCCAAAGAATACTTTACTGTCGCTGCAAACGGCGGTTATGATTTTGAGGGTAGTTTCCTCGCCTCGACGGCAAAAGGAACGTGGCCAGCATTCTGGCTTACAGGCGCCAATTCGTGGCCTCCTGAGATTGATCTTGCGGAATGGAAGGGCAGTGGAAAGATCTCTTTTAACAGCCTGGGCATAAATAACCAGTGGATTACAAAGGACGTGACCTACGATTCCTCGAACTGGCATACCTTGAAAATGGAGGTTAGGGACCTGAATGGTGTCGATGTGGAGACCAAGTTCTATATGGATGGCGCTTTGCAGGCAACGCAGACTGGGAACCAGATGGTTGGCAAACCATTTTGGCTGTATGAGGTTTTTCATAATCTACCTTACATTTTAAATACTAACTCGTGTGTTAGGATCATGGATTATCAGATGGAGGGCTCATCGGGATCCCCTGGACCAACATCGAGTATGAAAGCCTCAAAAACTTGCTGTTCAACTGCTAATAATCTACAGGCACAACATTTGAGCTGAAGGGTTTTACTGCCTATAGTTACAACGATTAGTCCTATGCGTAGTGCATGCAGCAGAGCAACTTGAAAATGGATAACATGATGAGAGGATATCTATTTCGAGCTGAAGATGAGCTAATGTGGCACCATTCCCATGTTTTGAGACACTCCGTAACATAACGTTTTTCATCCTAACTATAATCGACTTTGCACCGTGTACGACGATACGCAATGTACATTTTTGGGTTGTACAATGTACGCCCTGCGGCTGGCAGTATGTGACTATTATTTATCAAAAGTTGGCCTCGTTGAGTCAACCTGCCCAGTCAAAGGGATACCACACCATCAATGCTGTTTTAATAAGGGGGAAGAAGGGCAATGTGTCCGTTAATTCGTTGTTGGAGGTTACAGGCCGAATATTTTATGGCACAAAAACACATAGCCATAGCCTATTATGACCTATAACTGAAAATGAAGCGGTTTATCGATGGAGTTTTCATACTCAAGCTACAACTTGGTCTCTGCCGGATGTGCTAAAATAGGACAGTCTGGCTGGCAATCTGAGGTGCACGCTTCACTCCTCGACCTGCCTTCCCATCCCGGAGTGTGGCGTCGCGGTATTACACGCAACCCCCCATAGTTGGCACGATGTTTATACCACATAGCCAGGTCTATATTCAACTCTTCATTACTGGCTTTGCCAGATGTGTAAAAACGAGGTGTCATACCAGTTTCATACTGCCACTAACCCACCAGCGCCAAATCGCCCTCTTATAAAGTCAAATGCAACGCCTTAACGTGCCTGGGTATCATACGCCGGATCGTTACGGGAGTGCCTCTTTCACGCCGAGGGTGTCTCGTGTACCACAACGAGCAGATACTTCGTATCAGGCACAATGACCAGTTCGTACTTTTTGGTTCGTAGTCGTAGCAGTTTAACTTCGTCCTAAAGTCCCGTCAGCAGTAATCATTTAATCACTAGAAGCCATTCGTACCTGTGCATCAAGGCCTTGGACCAGATCTTTTGTGGCGTTCATATAGTTCCATACCATGCCGGCCAGCTCCTCGACTCCATTCTGATCCTTGGGCGCAGAAGAAGCATCATCGGTGGCGGCTACTGGGCCTGCTTGGCTCGACGCAGTCGTAGATCGAATTGATGACAAGGAGCCAGATGTGTTCAGTATAGCGCCGCTGGTTCGGTCCAGGACAATGGTTGCCAACACCCCCGTCTTCTTCGAAAGACGGTCAAGCGACTCTATGAACTGGTCCGAGGATCCCTTGTACTCGTCAGCTTACAGCCATATAAGTTGAGAAGTAGAAGGCATTTACAGTGCCCAATGGCAGTGATTGCGCCATTGATCCTGGTTTGTGAGGTGGTGATGTTCGGCGAGGCTCTGGAGCTTCTTGGGACTCCGCTCCACCATACCCCATAATCAGGCTCACACGCAAGGCGCAAGGCATCAACGTCTGCAAGGCTGAAAAATATAACCACACCACGAAAAGCAGGACTTTCAATTATTATTTGATCAAACGACAATATGGGTTCCAGTGCTAGGAAAAAGGCCGAGAAGAAGAAAGACTTCAAAGTAATACCCCCGGAATCTGCCTGGTAAATAATGGGGACGTTTTTCTGACAAACTGCTGCACAGAAACCGAAGTTGCGGGTTGGAAAAACCAAAGCAAAGCCGGATAATTTCACAGACACCAGCTTCAAATCCAGATGTGAGCATATATTTTATTATTACACCCTAGTTTTTGCAGACTGCAAACTAGCTATTCATTCAAGGCATTCTGCCACCGCGGTTCATTCCCAATCAAGGCTGCATCTTCTCAACATCAGGACGCTGACCATGAAATAGCCATCACCGTCAATCAGCAATCCCTCACGACCTCTGCGCCCGCTTCCGATATCCAATTCGACCATTACCTCTCTCTCGCCTCTTCCTCAAAGTCTGACGCACAACGACGAGATGCCTTATCCTACCTCATCTCCCAAGTCTCGTCACAACCAGTCAACGCACCGATACCAGTCTCCCCTACGACTATACTCCAAAAGCTCCTACCTTTAATACTCGACGGCTCGCAGTCCGTACGGACACAGCTTCTAAAATTCCTACGCCTCCTCCCAGCAAAGGATGTTGGTGACCGAGCCGAGTTTGCGCTTCTCTATATCAGAGCCGGCATGACCCATCTCGCCGTGGAGATCCGCAACGACGCCCTATCGGCACTAGAATGGCTCCTGGAAACAGCGCCAGAAGACGTGGTTTCTTGCCCCGGTGGCTGGGTCAAGACCCTCAAAGCATTCATGTCCATGATGGGCTGGGCAGTCAGCGTAGGGTCAACAAAGTGGTCCGCAGCGGCCAAGGTCACATTCGGGAAGGGCGGAAAGTCGTTCCCAAGGCAGATTACGGTTCTTGCTCAGTTCCTGAAAGCCGGATTGAGCAGGATGGTCACTGAGGAGTCCTTCCAGCGGGGGAGCTGCTTTCCGCTGTGGGATGCAGATATACATGTGATCTCTGCCCAAGCAAGTCCCTTTGCGCACCTTAATCTGTTCGGACCGGGACGAGATGAGGAGGGCGAGATGTACACGGAGCGGGAGAGCCGGCAACGGGTTTTCCATCTGCGTTTCCAAACCTCGGTGGATAAAGGTATCGAGAGCGCAAAGAAGGAGGGGGGGGAGATGGGAAGGGCGGGAGCAATCCTTGGAAAGGTTGTCGCAGAATCGATGGACGATTATGATGAGATGGGCAATCCGGCCGACCGCATATGAAAGTATAAGCTAAGGGGGTTGCATACATGGAGTACAGGTTTAGGAGTTTAGATACCATAGGGTCATAGGTAGAATGATATGGGCTGGTTTATAAAAGCATAGTATGAAGAAATGATAGCATCCATTCTCTATTAGATCATTATATATTTATTGCCAGGGTTGTTTTATTTACCTTTATATAAATGATTAATTTTAACAGGAGTTAACTACTTTTTATTTTATTTTTTATGTTAATGTTAACATTAATATTTTATATTTTATATTCTAAAAAATTAAACACAGCCAATAGGCTTTATTTCAGCTTAACTATTCTAAAACATTACACCTTAAATCTAATTGGTGATACTACATACTATAGTAAAAGCACTTACTAGCCTTGCTATGATCTTACCTATATACTTGCCTAAAATACTATGCTCTAGCTACTTATAGTAAGGGCACTTTTACTACCCCTAGTTGTAACGCTAGGTCTTAAACTATATAAGACTCACAGAGGTTTTGTTATGTTAGTTTACTTATCAGAGGAGGCAGGGGATCAGACACAAAGGCTTTTGTAAAACATATTATAGTATATAACAAAATACTATATTAAGTTAAGCACAAAGCTCCTATCTAAGAAATAACTATCTACTTATATAGTA